>CM025670.2:5921299-5940927 GCA_014621495.2 Entosphenus tridentatus | reverse complement strand
AATAAAACATAAAATAATTTCGATTTAAAGCTTTCGTGACTGCAGGGATTCATCTTCTTGGTTCTTTCGGTAAAGTCACGTGGAAGGGAAATAATAAAATAACAAAAATAAAACATAAAATAATTTCGATTGAAAGCTTTCGTGACTGCAGGGATTCATCTTCTTGGTTCTTTCGGTAAAGTCACGTAGAAGGGAAATAATAAAATAACAAAAATAAAACATAATAAAATTTCGATTTAAAGCTTTCGTGACTGCAGGGATTCATCTTCTTGGTTCTTTCGGTAAAGTCACGTAGAAGGGAAATAATAAAATAACAAAAATAAAACAAAATAATTTCGATTTAAAGCTTTCGTGACTGCAGGGATCCATCTTCTTGGTTCTTTCGGTAAAGTCACGTAGAAGGGAAATAATAAAATAAAAAAGTAAAACAATATTTTTATGTTATTACATTTTCATTATTTTATTATTTCCCTTCTACGTGACTTTACCGAAAGAACCAAGAAGATAACGGAGTTAATTGGGTCGGAGCTGAGGTCCGTGAGGATTCCTCCTTCCGCTGCTTCCCTCCTGCATGCCCGTCCAGTTCTCGCCGAGCTGCATTGGTTTACGGTTGCCGAACGAATACATCATGAGGTCGTACTCCTTACACACGAAGTGATTGTCACAAATGAACCACGATACATTGCTGATCAAGGGGCATAAACCATCACGCGAACTCTGGGCAGCAGCAGCAGCAGCAGCAGTGGCGGCTTTTTGGCTCGCAATCGAAGTTTCATTTTTTTTTCATTTATTAGGATTTATCCTGTGAGCCATTCGGCTCTTGATTTGGGTTCAACCTCAATAAACAATAAAATGACAAGATACACCTAAAATTCATCGTACACAAATCTAAACATCACATACTTAAATAATAAAATCCTACAGAAAAAGCACAACCCGTCCATGCTGCGTACAAAAATTGCAAAAAATTCCATTTTGATGTTTGATCCCAATAACAATCATAATACAATACAGATCAAATTTTTAAGTATAAATCTATACTAAATACAAAAATCGGGCCAAACCAAGCCCCTCTAAAACTTACTAAAACATTGCCATATAAACAACGTAACAGTTTTCCCAACAAAGACGGTCACCACGTCACGTGCTTTCAGATGAGCTTCAACGGCCGTCTGGAACGCTCTTCCTTCTGATATTAGGAAGCCGCTGGAGCTATGCACTTTTAAATCATCCAGATTGAAAATAATTTCTTAAAAACTGCTTTTTGTGTTCAGTTTTGTTGTCCTTCCCCAACACCTCCGTTTAGCACGGTTGGCTACGTACGGCGTGAAAAAAGTTCAACATGCATACTTACATTTGTAGCGTTGATTGGTTGGACAACGGTTAGGAGTTTTGCTTGTTCACTCACCCCAGAGCTAAGCTCCCAAGTATCGCCTTCTCGAGGGCCGCTGGCCCCAGCCCCATGTTGCACAAACACATCCGTTACTCTCCCGATTGATTCTCAACAATAACGCCTGAACATCTAACATTCAATCAAGTTGAGCGATCGTCACGACATTGTGTAAAGTGGATCCGCTGCGTCGCATTTGTATACCCCATTCATAGTGGCATGAGCAAATAATGAGCACAGAACTCATCCCGATTTGTCTTGTAGTTTGTTATCTGCAGAGCTGCTTGAGTAACTTGGGTTTTACGAAACTTAATTTGCGTTTGACTCGTAAATCTTTATCTGTTTACATATTAGAACTATAGTCAGCCTATATCTAATTCATGTTTCTTGAGCATAATAAAAATTCTACCATGATCAGTATAAATGATTTTTTTATATCTGCCCAAGCTTATGCACGCTGCAGGGAATTTATTATTTAACGGTTATGCAGCTCATTGTCAGATTGTGGTAAAAAAATATATGTACCACTATGTAGAGAAGTGGTCGTTCCTTAAGCGCAGACTTGCCCCTGTCATAGGAATGTGGAATTTCCCTCACTGGCTGTAAGCGCCAGCTCAATGCTCATCCGAGGAGGAAATCACTTTGAACGACAATTGCCCTAAGAGCATCATATCACGAAACAAAATATAGTAAAATTGTTTTTAAAAATTCAGTATTATGAGTATTTCAAATACAGAAATAGATATATAGACAGACCACTCAGAAAAAAAGCTACTTGAATAAAATTGGTTGAATATTTTATTTCAACCCCCTGGTCTTACTTTGTAATTTTTTCTTCTGTTTATTTACATCGGGGGAAAAAAAATCTGAGCGATCTAAAGTCAAATCGTCCGTAAAATCATTCAAAAAAGCATCATTTTTTTTGCGCTGCCTTCTTTATTGCACAACTAAAACGATGCATTCTCTTTCAATAGCCGTTACATTGCTATTCCCGAGGAATACTAGGGCACAGATTTGGACTGAATCTGGCGACAGTCTGTCAACTTGTGAGGAAATTGAATTCCATTTAAACATTTCCTGTAAGCCCTCTAAGCTGTTCTGTGGTGGCGTTACCTTGCAAAATTGGCTCTCATGTGTGCACAAAAGTGTTATTTGTATCGCATACATTTTCAAATTGGATGCGCATGGATTGCTTCACGGGGCAATGGATGCACAAATATTATTGAGAATCCTGTTTTGGATGGGATGAGGGATAGCAACCTCATTTGAGACTGCTAGAAATGAATGAGATGCATATAATGCAGATATATATACACACATATGGCTTTTACACAAACAGGCTGTTCATGTATAATGATGGATGCCCATACATACCAACTATTATCCATGATAGAGGTTTTTTTGGGTTAGATCGCGTAAAAATAAATGTGTCGTTAAACCCGCCACCACCCAACACAGCAGTTAGTAAGGTTTGTCACGTGAACAAAGCATGCCAATTCGTGGATAATATTGGTCGCGAAAGCCTACGTGTTCAGCCTATTATTAATTTGTCTGCTTGTTTCTCCCAGGAAAGCCTCAGTCACGTGACTTTTTTCACTAGGAACCTGCAAGTGTTTTTTTTGCAGTAGGGGGGTGGTGATGGGGGCGATGATTGCCCTGTACAATTTAAATTGAAAACAATTCTCGAGTGTCATTTATTTTTCAAATGTTGGCTAAATTTGGACCACGACACCAGCACACAGTAGCCCCGCTCTTGCGAAAGACGTCGCAGGGCGTTTAACGTCCACTGTGCAGCAGAGAGCTCGTATTCTTTATACACAACCGAGGTATTAATTAGGGCAGCCGCTGGGATCGAACCGGGAATATCTGTGACAGGTGGTGAATGCACTGCCGCTATGCCACGTCACCGACAAAATCCACATGACTTCTGGGTCATTAAATTCCGACTTTTATTTCATTACGCATCGCAGGCACTGAATTATGAAATCTATATTAAATTGTTTTTCACGCTCAATGCAATTTGTGTTTTTTGTTTTATGAAACACGCTTATATTCCAACAGGTCGCGCAGAAAGCATGTTACCTTTGTGTGTATTTTTTCATCCATCATCATAATGGCAACACGTGACTTAATCCACCCACATACCTGACATCACAGGTCTTTCTAAACTAAACTAATTTTATTTTACCAGGAAAGGCCCACTGAGCTATACAGCTCTTTTGAAGAAGTGACCTGGCCACAAATGATAGCTCAACGAAGTGGCTTATAATTTGCAAATTTACAGCAGCCCAATACTAAATATGGACGGAAAAACCGGAGGAACCAGAGAAAAATCCACGAGACAACGTGCAGAACACGCAAACTCCAAATATACAGCAGACGTTAGGCTCGGGATCGAACCCACCACCTCCTCTACACCACGTGAGAGTTAACATCTCGCCACGCATCGCTTCATCCGACCACATCCGTGACATCTCGGGTCTTTCACGTGTCCATCCTTCAGGGATCTATCGCACTCAACCCCCTTGGCTTGGCTTACCAAACTGCCCAGGTGCTTTGGAGGCAGGGTGAGTGGATGACAGCGGCCCCTTACGTACTGTGATATGCCCATCCTGTAGGGGGTGGGCGATCGATCGGCACCACTGCAAATGGGCCTTGTGACCCCTTCCTACCCACGTGCGGTCTTTCACTCGGAGACATCTGGTTTCTTCCCCAGTGTAAAACGCTGGCGATAATGCAGAGGTCGCAAACGGGTTTTGATTCTTTACCCGTACCCGTACCCGGCCGCACCAGGGTCGCAAACGGGCACCCGTACCCTACCCGTACCCGTACCCAGCCGCACCAGGGTCGCAAACGGGTACCCGTACCCTACCCGTACCCTACCCGTACCCGTACCCAGCCGCACCAGGGTCGCAAACTGGTACCCGTACCCGTACCCGGCCGTACCCGTACCCTACCCATACCCGGCCGGGTACGGGTAGGGTACGGGTATCGGATACCTGATTGCGACCTCTGGGATGAAGCCATGTTGCAGGCGCGGGTGGGTTGATTCTAGGCACTTGAATTGTGAGAAGAGACAAGACGTTGGGAAATGAGTGACAAACAGTTACTCACCAGTGACTCACGGCCTACCCGTACCCGTACCCGACCGCACCAGGGTCGCAAACGGGTACCCGTACCCGGCCGGGTACGGGTAGCCGGGTATCGGGTACCCGGTTGCGACCTCTGCGATAATGGGATTGGGATGGCATCGCAGTTTGCAGAATCCTCCTGAAACGGAGTCTCAAAATGCTCAAGCGAAGCTTTCCTACGAGGGTATGATCGCACTCAATTATAAATGAGCTGTAAAAATCTTCTGTTCGCACAAAAGTAAATTACCGGGAATTTCTTCACGTGCCCAAAATCTGGTCATGTCCCATGAGCGACGCAGGACTGAGCTTGAATGGAGCTGGAATTGGCAATCCGCCATGCATGAACAGTGGCTGTAGGCTACTGCAGGGCTACTACATTGGCAGCAGAGGGCAGTGGATCAATATCCCATTGTTGTCCTGTACAGCAGGGGTCCCCCCCAACCCCCGGGCCGCGGATCGGTACCGGTCAGTGGCTTGTTAGGAACCAGGCCGCACAGCGGTGAGTCAGTGCGTGGCCCGCCCCCATTGTTTTATTTACCACTTCCGTCCGCGCCTCTTTCCCACACTACGCACTTGTCTCAGTCACGGTGTTGGTCAGCCCACAAGCTCTACCCCTAGTAGCCAACATGAGTAAAAAAACAAACGTCGCTGGAGAGCTTCTTTGAAAAGAGGGAAAGACCCAATGATGACCCCCCCCCTCCCTCCGGTCCGTGAAAAAATTGTCTTTAACGAAACCGGTCCCTGGTGCCAAAAGGTTGGGGACCGCTGCAGTGTGCAGTACTTCTATGCTCCCTGCCGTCTCGCAGCCACACTGACCAGCGTGGTGACCAGGCGCGGCTCGTACACTAGGGGCGCTGGGGCACCATTCCACAAAGCAGCTGGAGATGAGAAATTATTTTTCTAATACAAAGTCGTTTTTACACGTAGGCTTTCGCGACCAATATCATCCATAAGAGTTGTTTTTTTTTTTTGGGGGGGGGGGGTGTTAGATCGCGTGAATATATAAATGTGTCGTTAAAACCCGCCACCACCCGACATAGCCAACTAGTAAGGGTTGTCACGTGAACAGAACATGCCAATTCGTCACTAGTACAGCACTGGTGTGTAGTGTATAGTGTAGTGTACAGCACGCCGGTGTGTTGGAGAGCCAAGCCACAACATTTACAATCCGAGTACGACGTTTCGCCAGTAATTACAACTAGCTTCATCAGGCGACAGCCAGATTTGCTAAAAAAGAAAAGGTACAATATTGACCGTTGATTTGGGGCTGTTGAATCGAGGAACCGCCCCGACCAAGTCTCTGCGTCGGGCACGATTAGTCCAAAATCTGCCTCTGGAACACTGAGGCAGCCAGTTCGCCATGAGGGCTGGGTGGGTCGCTGCTATCCGGCAACAGACTGCCGAGGCATTCGTGTTCAGCCGATCGTGTTAACGTCCCATCTTCCGATCGCCTCGACTTTCGCGAGAAACGAATTTTGACATACACCACCACCCCCCCTGTACCTGCACGATTTTTGTGACCGAGAGATTGCGAATCGTGGGGGGGAATCAGTAATTGTTGCGGGGTTTTTTTTGTATACCCCGCACCACCGCTTGTTGCAGCCACAGAAACGTTCGTGTCGCCAGCCACTGGAATATTTGTTTTTGTTAATGGTCCTGTGGTTATATTGTTGGCTGGGTGCCCGGCCTGAGGTCCTTTGCAGCGGCTGCTTGAGTATAAAAGGCTTTGTGAGAAGTGCGACGATGATAGGTGGAGGGTTTAAGGGCGGCTTTTGTTATTTGTGTTGAGAGATTATCTGTGTTGTTGCCTGCGTTGCAGATTTGTCATGTCCTACGGCCTCTTATGTAAGGGCCCTCACGTGCAAAGCGTCTGCAGGACGTTTTGTGTATGTGTGTTGTGTTATGCAATGCAGAGGTTGTTTTCATTGAATTACCTATCATCAGTTTAGGGACGTTTAAGAGTATGGGGCTAAATGCATTTTAAAGGACCGTACAAAAGGTGTCAATTATCGTGTCGACCCGTGAACATGCTATTATCATGACTGCACCAGCCAGAGTCGCAGTCAGAGATTGCTTCAGTGCAGTGATATCTAATATTGGGTGCCTTAACTCCACGTGGTAAAACACAAATGAATAATTTTCAAAGGTTTTGCAAGCCAACATTGTGAAGCAAATGACCAGTGGAGCAGTATTGATATGAGCATCAATAATACAAATGTCACTGTATTTTACAGCCCTCTGTTAATTCACTGGGAGATGAAGGCACCACAGACAAAGATCCCCCGTTTCGCCTTAATATACTGTTGGGGCAAGTGCTGTTCGCGAGCACCTATGAAGGCCTGCACGGCACACGATGGGGTGGGTGGCGAACACCACGCCCGGCCGCCTTTGTCTCCCCAGTGGCGATGTTTAACACTACACCAGATACTCGTTTGATACTGAGTCGACCTAGGGAAGGCCCAGGGCCAATGAAGGCCCCTCCACACTGTCAGTCATGTGAGTTGTCCGACCATCCCAACGCCATTCAGGGCAGTTAGTGAAGTGGGCATCCATAACTGGTTCGTATGCATGTGTTTTGTATGCTGAACTTCTTTCGCACCGTACGTAGCCAACCCTGCCAATCGGAGGTGTGGGGGTACAGATATCGATTGCCACTCCTAGCCATGGCTGGGAATCACACTCGGGTCGCATCGCTCGTTCAGGCGGAGAGAGAAACGTTGGCTTTTACTTGTGCATACGTGTATCCATAACTTTTCCTTTGGCCACATTATTTGATGATGCTTCGTTGCCAGTGGTACACAAGTACAAATAACGTACAATAAACACGTAACAACACATTATTGGTGACGTTTCGGGCCAACAGCCCTTTCTCCATAGCACAATTTATCCGCTTCACGAGATCAGCCAGAACGCCTCCAATCATCAAATTGGTCTTATAAATCTCAGCAGGTTTGAGTCTGGATAGTGCGTGGATGGGTGACCCCCTCCCACAGCACCCCCCTCCCACAGCACCCCCATGCACGGCTGGTTGCCAAAGGCAGCTTCGGTGGAGTTGAAACATTGCGGTCAGCAGAGGGCAGTGGCTGCAACCTGAATTCAAACCAGAGGTCGCAAACGGGTTTTGATTCCTTACCCGTAACTGGCCGCACCAGGGTCGCAAACGGATACACGTACCCGGCCGGGTACCCGTACTCTACCGGTACCCGGCCGGGTACGGGTAGGGTACGGGTATCGGGTACCTGATTGCGACCTTTGGGATGAAGCCATGTTGCAGGCGTGGGTGGGTTGATTCTAGGAACTTGAATTGTGAGAAGAGACAAGACGTTGGGAAATGAGTGACAAACGGTTACTCACCAGTGACTCACGGTCTGCCCGTACCCGTACCCGGCCGCACCAGGGTCGCAAACGGGTACCCGTACCCGGCTGGGTACGGGTAGCCGGGTATCGGGTAGGATATGGGTATCGGGTACCCGGTTGCGACCTCTGATTCAAACCCAGTGTCTGAGCCGTGGTGGCGCAAAGAGCTTGTGACCCTCTCGCTCTCTCTCGCGCGTGCATCGCTACCCCAAGACCTGACGAAATCCGTGGGAGATTGGTGGCTTCCACTCAGCAGCGTTCTGACTTGTGTAAAAGCGATGTCGTCATTAAGATCCAATCGCAGCTGACAACAACAACAACAACAACAAAACACACAACGGCCTCCTTCCTTGTTCGCGACACTATCGTGTTCCTAGCGTTTGCACAAAATTGTACAACGGTATATTTACGTGCAATGCAGTCAGTACACCGTTGTATCAATTTCATTCGTTATTGTGTGGGGGGGGAGGGGGCTTTGTTTCATTATAAAGTGCAATATGCACATACATTTAATGCACATATTATTAATATATATCGAGCGCGTGTAGTAAATAAACGTCGGTGAGGATAGACAGAGACGCAGCGTAGCGCCTACGTAGCTAAACCTTGCCAATCGGTAGGCGCTTTCCTGGGCATTTAATTCCCGAGGGATGCTCATCGAACCTCGTGCCGATGACATCACCTCCATGGTTTATCCAGCCCCCCTCCCCTCCACCACTCTGTACTCTGTGGGGGGGTGGGTGGGAGGCAAGGGGCATGCATTTGCCGCACACATTTTTTACGACACCGCTGGGAATTGTAAATTCACTGCGTGGTTGTTTACCGTCCCTCGTGTGGTACGCAAAGAGGTCGTGGGTTCGATCAAGGACCCCCGGCTATGCCTGTTGTATATTTGGAATCCGCGCGCTCTCACTCTTTCTCTCTAGCCCCGTGTTGCTCGCATGGATTTATTTTTGAAACGGAATCCCTCTGGTTTTGCCGTCCACATTTAAACACAACACGCGTTTATATTATTTGGCTGCTACTATGAATTGGTACGTGATGATGATGATGATATAGCCACTGCGGTCGCTTCTGAAAAATTGCTAATGTTCAGTGGGCTCTATATGATAAATACAAGTTTTAAAAAATTGCATACTGCGAAAAACAGCAGCAGCAGCAGCAGCAAGACACTCACCCAGCTGTGAGACCATGAGTTCATATCCTGGCAGTGGTTGAATCTGCCTCATCATCATCGATGATGTGGCCACGAGCAACATCATTGTTTTCATCAACACCACCAGCTCTGACATCAACGACAGCAACCGCCGTTCACCACTAAGTGGCGGTGATGTCACCACGGCGCTGGTGTCACGCCAGGTGCACTTTGAGGCCAGGTGAAGTGTCGAAGGCCTGCTGGCAGGGGGTCACGGAACAGACACCCAGGTGCCATGGCTTGACTGACTGAGATGACTGGCAGATGCACCAACTGTGCTCCTCACAGTGCCAACTTACTGCGTTTTAGCCACGCGGCGCTCCACTCGTTGCGAGCGGCGCTCCTTTGTTCTCCGTTGTTGCTGGAGGGCGACTGCCTCCAACTGCCCAATAGTAGCGTCCTTCACGAGCCCCCTCCACAGAGGCCAATCTTGACATTGCTGGTGCAAGTCATTGGCAAGTCCAATCAGCTCCACATCCTTCTGTAACCACATCAGTCCATCTCTTCTCTAGCCTGTGCCACGCCCATTTATCCCCATCTATCTGGCCAAACAGAAGCTGCTTGGGCATGCAGTTGCTGGGCATGCGGGCTACATGACCCAGCCAACGCAGCCTCCCTTTCCCGAGGAGCTCAATGATGGGACTGTGTCCAGATCTTCCAAGGATCTGTGGGATCCCCCCCTACACAATGCAGACTAGTTAAACCCAAGATGGATCGTAGGCAGGCTAGCCTGAATGTTTCAAACCAGTGCAGGTGTTCCTGTAAAGAGATCCATGTCTTGCAAGCATAGAGAAGGGAGGGTATAACCGTGGCCGAGAAGACTCGGAGCTTTGTATAGAGTTACATGCCAGGTAGCTTCCACACAGCGTTGTGTGAATGATGAAAAGAGAATACCGCTCGACTGATTCACAATGAGACCTTGGCTGCCAAACCAAAGCTGGTCGTAAGCACACTGCCCAAGTCAGGAAACTTATCCACTCTCTCCCCAACTGCCCCACATCACTCATGGGGAGTTGAGGGAGGGGGGAGCATTTGATGGCTTGACAATACCCAGCCAGGCACTTTGTTTTTGTAGGGCTGATAGTAAAGCCCCATCTATTATTAGCATGCTCCAGGTTCGGCAGTAGCATATCCAACTCCTCAGAATGGGCAGCGATCACCAGATCATCCGCATACATAATATGGTTGACCCGAGCATCGATCAGCCTCCCAGATGGAAATTCCACAAAGTACATCCTTAGAAAACTTCTCGAACTCGTGGTCAAAGAAGATGCTAAATAGTGTAGGGGCCAGAGGACATCCCTGTCGTACGCCAAGGTGAACAGAAAATGGCTCTCACACCCAGCCATGCAACTTTACCAGGGCTTGCCTGCCATCATGATGGTCCTTAATGATTATTGGCAGCTGATCTGGGACTCTGAAAGCACGAAGGATAACCCAAAATCCTGGTCTATTGACGGTATCATGGTGCAGAACTATCCACCTCTCATGGTGACTGGAGCCAGAACCAGTCAACAGGACCTCCTTTATACCAGAGGTCCAATCATTATCATCATAACCAGCACCACCTCCATCATCGTCAATTTTACACTCGCCACCACCACCAGTACCCCCCTGAAACGTGTCAAATGAGATTGGCCTTGAAAGGCAGATCTAAAGCCAAAAATAGGGAGATAAAAAAAACATGAATACATACATAATGCAGGTGATGAGTAGAATTTTGTGCCGTGCGTATAACACCATGATTATCGTTCATATACATTTCTGCACCCGTTTGTGGCCATTAAACTCCCCCCTGCATGGGCAACAAGCACAACCATTAATTAAATCACCGCCGAACCAACAGCGACCCATTTAAATACCATGCTAATGTTGGGATGGAAGTGTGTCCCAAACGGACTAATGCACGCGTAAGAAAATTAAGCCACCTCCATTGACAGCCTGGGTTTGATTCCTGTATGTTGCCATCATCAAAAGCATCACTATCCATGATCTGTCCACTGCTGGACGAAGGGGCCTCCACAAGCTATCGGCCATGCAGAAATCCATTGAGCTCCATCCCACAAATGAGCCACAACACCTTGCTGATCTTGTCAAGGAGCATGAACCATCACCGATCATCAAGTTACATAAATTATAATCATTGAAATACATAACACATGAAACGCTCTATTTTCCACCTGCTCCCCAACCCCACCACCAATTATTATGCAATTGTAAAATTGATATTCAGGGCCAAAGAAAAAGCTTTTCATTTTGAAACTATCCATTAAAGCACCCATAATTTACAAAGTATAATTGAGCGGATGTGATTTCACAGACCTCCCTATCTGGTTCATACTCTTAGGTTTTTTCGGTAAAGTCACGTAGGTGAAAATAAATAATAAAAATATTAAGTGGGACCTGATGACGGAGACTTGTGTTGCCTCCGAAACGTCGTGATTTATTATTTTATTTCTAATATTATTTATATTATTTTATTAATTATTTTTATTTTTACCCACGTGACTTTACCGAAAAAACCTAAGAGTATGAATCCTTGCAGTCACGAAAGCTTCAAATCTAGAATTAACTCCCTATCTGGATTCTCTGTTCGGCAACTCCTCTGTCGACGAACACTGCACACTCCCCGCATTGTCCAGCGATTGCCTCGCTCTTCGCTTTTGTGTTGCAACAGTGCCGAGAGAGACGGGCTGGGCCCACCACCGCACGATACCTAAGAGCGATGTAAAGCCGAATTCCAGACAACCGCGGCAACTCCTGTAATCCGCGAGGGGCGAAGGTCCCAAAATCCGTGAGTATTTCCACGTGGGATACACGGATTTCTTCCAGAGAGCAGGCTGAGAAACTCCCTGTAATTCTACGAAAGACCGAGAAATTGTCATCGCGGATTTTTTTGAGTGGTCACGGATTAGACTCGACGGGAAGGTCCCCCTCTCCCAGCACGTCACCGCGGTTGATTGTATTTTTTTACGTTCGGGAAATTTCCATGCGCGAACCCGGCCACACGGTGCATGCGGTCTAAGTGCTTTGCTCACAATGGAGAGGTCACGTGAGCAGAAGTGTAACTGCCCATAATGGATCGCGATTCAGGGTCACGGTTCGGTAAAAAAAACGATTTAGTTTTGTTTACTGTGTGGTGAATGGTAGAGGCCACATGGTGTTTGCATGGGCCCTCTCGCTGATCGAACAACGTCACATCTTACACAATTCACTCCACGTATAGTAAACGTAAGAATCGATATTTATACGAGTTAACAATCTTGTCAGAAATCCAAAGTGAACAAGCAAACCCCCTGCGATGAGAATGTGGATTTCACTTCATTTGCCCCAGACCTCTTTGCTCGCTTAAAAAAAGTAGAAACTCTGCCTTGACTTAAATTCTGAACTGGAACGAGTCTGTTTTACATTGCACGTGAGTCCTGGATTTCAACCCAGGTCCTCAACCTTGCTTGCCCTCTCGCTTGGTTTGGATTCCCGCAGAGCCACCTTACTATCTTAGCCGAATCATTTGTTAGCGTTTAAAAAAAAAATAAAGAATTTGCCCGGTCACTAAAAAAAATAATCTGGGGCGAATGGGTGAACTCGAGCATCGCTTTAAACAAAAGGCAGGCGGAGGGGGGAGGGCAACGCTTTGGCTCTTTGTGTTCCCGTTCATACGGCGACGACGCTACCACCGCACAGTCCTCGAGGCACTAAAACAAGAAGGGTGGGAACACGGGAGCGGGCACCGCGCATCTCGGCGACAAGTCCGGTGGCAGCCCGACCTAGACGCGACCCACGTGGCCCTCTCGCGCCACGCTGCCCCCGCCCCCCCGCCCCCGGCCTTGCCCCCCCACCCCCCCCGCCTGGACGCACGCCGGGGTCATACGGGTGTCCCGCGCGCGCGCGCGTGAGCACGCGTTTGGCATGCGCCGTGCACGCGCGTGTGAGCGCGCGCGGTGAAGCACATGTTGTTCCTCCTCCTCCTCCGGCGTGCATCGCAAACGTAAGCCGGCTCTCGTCCGCTGGCATGCCGTGCCATGGCTGCGTTTTTCCCGAGATCGCATTGCAAGGTGAGTGCAGGTTTCGCGGGGGCTCCGGGGGTTCCGGTCTGGGTCGGGGGTGGGGTTTGGGGTATTTGTGTGTCTTGTCCGACGTGCGAGCCTGCGGTGCGTACGCATTTCTGCTTCCCATTGTCCACAAGCCATTGACCTCGCAGGGAGCGAAATGGATGTGAATGTGCATTATTTATCTGCGCTGCGCGTTCGAATCGGTGAAACGGGGGGGGGGAGAGGAGGTTGGTTTGGCGGGACTGTGCTGAGTGCGTAACGCCACGCGTCCGCTTTATTCATACAGTGCGTTCTGGCGATATCCATGGATTGAATTGTTGTCGTAGCCCACACGCGCACGCAGGACTCGCTGGTTTTGTGTCGACGGCCGCTCTGACGTGGACGACATGCTTGTGATATTTTTTTCTTCCATCCCCGATGTCTGCCCTCGACCGGTTCTCTCGTCCACCATCGTCGTCGTGTACAGCTCTGCGTTGTTTCGTCGGACGCACAGCGACGGACGCGCGTTCACTTTGAGGGTTGGAAAAGCACACTGGCTGTCGGGCGTGTGCGTTTAAGAGGGGGCCTTCCTTCACGCAGTCACCATCGATTTCGTTAGCACAGATACGTTGGCTCCAGTGTATCTATTTTAACAGCGAGCTCGTACCGCGGTGCCAATAATAATGATGATGATATACGTGGTCCCTACTACGTTGACTCAAGCCAGCACAGTTCATTCACATTCGTGCATCGCATTAGCCGCAAGACAAAGGGCCCAAGCAGGCACGCTGAATTAATGCATCTGCTGCACTCCGTGTCACGGCTTGCCGATAAAGCCTGCTCGGCTTGCTTTGGGGTTACTAAATGATGTGTGGACATGGCCCTGTGCTGTGGGAAATGCTGCCCAGCCTGTCAGCGGATGAGGCTTCCCCATTCAATATACTGACATAGTGGCTCCATTCGCCCCCATGAACTAGATAGCACATCTCCTTAGCAGCTTCCCCATCAACAGGGAACATCTCTCTCTCTCGCGCGCGCGCCCGCTCGAACGCCAGTGATGTCCATTGCGGTGAACTTTCGGTAGTTTACTGTAATTGGGATTGATTGTGTGACGCATTCGCGCTGACGTTGGTGCCGTTCGAGCCACCCACCTTCCCAGCCAGTGACATGGACCAGCGGAAGCACATGCACCACTCTCCTTCTCAAGGTTCTCGGTTCGAATCTGGCAGGCCGCCCCCAGTTAATACCACGGCTTTATCAAAATACACACCGCTTCCCAGCGGACGTTAGAGATCATCTGCGATGTCATTTGAAAAAGAGTAGGTCATTGTATGACGGCTCCACGATTGAAATTTGACAACTAAAAAAATACGTAACTTTCAAATGACTTAATTGAAAAAAACATGGCAGTTATCGCCCCTACTCCAAAAACTTAGCAGGGCCCTCCTGAGCCTCGGGTGAGACTTTCCTGGGTAAACTTAATGTCATCACAATAATCTCTGGACTTGCTGGAATCGTGCACTTGAATTGAGTTGTTTTCGTTGCTTATTTTCTGTCATTACGGGAGAGGGAGGGAAATGCATCTCTCGCTGTTCTATGCATCGTATTTGTCCTGCTGCAAAATCAAAATCGCTTTCAGACGATGCCGTCATCCACTCTCACTTGTAAAGACGGTTGCTCTCAGAGCGTAATCATGGTACGGTTACGACCGTGCTAATGCTACTTGCCCATACCTTGCCAAGTCAGATAATTTCCTTAAGCAAAATAAGCTATTGTGTGGCGTCCATATCTATTGGTGATGCCAATGTAGGAGATTCATTTCCATATTTTGTGCAATAATTTCAATATTTTGCTTGATTTTTCAACATTTCTCCGATTTGCTGGAAACCCAAAAATCAACTGTGGCCGATTATTACTGCAGTAGTACCATCCTGGCTCTGAGTCGAAACTTTATTTAACTCGTTCCACTGTGGCAGCACAGAACCCAGAAATATTCTCCCAAAAATGTATGTTAACTTTTTATACTTATTCCCTCCATGTGATGGGAGGGGGGGGTGCCAATGCCATGTCCAGGCCATGCCCCTTGGGGCCATGTGGGCGGTCCCTGAACGCCCCCACGTGACTTCCTGTCGAGCCTCTTTTAATTGGCCGAATTGGCCATGACGTGACGCCTTGAGTTCATTTGCTCTGTCGGGTGGTGGAGGGTAATAGGAAGTAAACAAAATCGACATTCCGGAGACGCTCGTGAACGGCAAATTTCGCGGATAATGAATTACCTGAAATAAATACATTAAAAGCTATTAAATACATTAAAATTTCCTCATGACTGTATCGCTCATCACTTTATCTCTCATAACTTTATCTCATCACATTCTCGTTCATTGCTTCATGTCATCACTTTCTTTCTCTCTCTCTCTCTCGATGCAGTTGTTGTACAGTTCCAGATGCCATTCGCGGAAAGCCAAAATCGCAGATAGCAAGTTCGTGAATAACGAGGGAAAACTGTAACCTACACGACGCTCTCACCCAAAATAAACTAATTATGAATCATAATATTTGCTTTAGAAAGCCTCCAGTGTTAACTTCTCATGACAGTAGTACAGAACTCATTTTTAGCAACCTCGTAACCATTTCCCATTCCGAGATGTCTGCAGGTTGCAGGGCGGGTGTCCCGTTCAATTGACTTTAGAGGCGCCGTAGCGCCGGTTGTTTTTTTAAAGACATTGTTACTCACCGCAGAGAACTGTAGTGACACGACCGCACTCTACGGCAGCCGGCACCAAACTGTGCCCCCACACTCCCTCCTGCATGGCCTTGTGTGCGGAGCCTCGGTACTCGTAAAGTAATTGAATTTCAGCTTTACTTCTGGTTTCGTTGAGACGATGTGCACGTGCGGATCGGGGTGGGGGGGGGGGTTAAGGGATAATAGGCCTCTAGTCAACCCAAGCGACCGAGTTGAAGCGCTGCCGTGTAGCTGTGCCCCTGGAATTCTACATAATTCACTCACAAATGGGATGTCAAGCACAGCACGAAATAATAATAATGAAAACACAATTCCCTAGGCCTGTGTTTTTTTTCTCTCATAAAAGCGTATATCTCCAACGTGCACTAGTTAGGTTGTCAGATACATCCGAAACGGTTTGTTGTAATCAAGCGATACATGCAACATCCCGCAATTAAAAGTCATTAAAGCCATAGCTTACAACCAAATCACAGCGCGAGTGTGGGGTGAAGTGCTGTGTTTGCTTTCTTTACACGTGTTTACCCAGGAAAGCCTCACAGATTCTCAGGATCCTTTAAAAAAATGTACTATTAACTATTTTTCACTTTTTATTTTAGTAGGTAAGGCCCACTGAGCTGTATAGCTCTTTTTCAGAAGCGATCTGGTGACAAATGATAGCTCAACGAAGTGGCTTGTGTGGAAATTCATAGCAGCCAAATAATCTAAACACACGTTGATTCTAAATGTGGGGTGAAAAACCTAGAGAAAAATCCACGCAACCACGGGGAACGAGAACATGCAAACTCCAAATATACAGCCGGCGTCAGGGTCGTGATCTCACCACTGCAGGAGGGCCATGCCACGTTTTTGCAGTTGTGGGCGATATTACGATATGCAATCCGAATTGAGTAATTCGCAGGTATTTATTCTACATTGGGATGTTTTGGCTGATACCAGTACCATTGTGTGTGGGTGGGGATGGGGGGGTTCTTGTACCCGCGGGAAGAAACTGGAGGAAACCGATGAAGAAGAGAGATGGAGAACATCCAAACTCCACACGAAGAGGCGCCGGGTCAGGAATCAAACTCACATGCTTCTTGCCGTGAGTCACAAGTGTTAACCTTTGTGCCACCACCGTGCCAACCCGATAATATATGTTGTGATGCTTCCATGGTGTCATGGTTAGGGCAGCGGACTTACAATCCACAAGTCAGCGATTCGTGTTCTTGGCGCGACAGCTGAGACAATGGTGCCCATTTCTTAAATCCCTCCACTTCTGCCCACCCAGCAGTGTGGACACAAAAGACAAAGATCCCCCGTATAGGCTCAACAGATTGTTGTGGCAAGTGCTTGTTAGCGAGTAGCACCTATGAAGGCCGGCACGGCGCTTGAGCAAGTTGGTGGCCAACACCACGCCCGGCCGCCTGTGTCTCTGCCTGCGGCGATATTTACACACTGCACCAGGTTCACATTTGAGGCCGAGTCGACCTAGGGGGAGGCCCAGGACTGGTTCAAAGAATCGTCACTGGTGTTGTGCGTGAGCAGGAATCGAACTCGGGTTGCCGGGTTCGTGGTGCAGTGCGCTAACCACTAGACTACCGATCTTCTGAAAAATAAGTTCATACCTCGGTGAGCTTTACCTGATGAGATTTTTTTTTTATGTTGAGTTTTATTTGCAATTTTTTTAAGTGATTTGTTTCCTATACTTCTGCACACCTATCGTGTTTTTGTATTGTTTGTTGTTGTAACGTTCTGACCCAGTGCCCCTACTGAACATTGGTGAAAAGAGCTTTATAGCTCATCGAATTCCTCTCCGTATAAAACACATTGTCCTGCGGAGGGAGCTGGTAGGAATGTTGGGTTGCTCGGTCAATGTCCAGGGTCAACGGTGGCGTGGTGTATTCCGCAAATATTCCCGACTGTGAGGGCGGGCACAAGCCGGCGTGAGTAGGTTAAACGTTGAGTTTTATAAGGGCACCACGGGGTGACTAGCCCCTCCCCACCCAGCCCCACCCCTCCCACCCCCCACCCAGCACCACCCTCTCCACCCAGCCCCTCCCACCCTCCCCACCCAGCCCCTCCCCACCCTCCCCTCCCCACCCAGCCCCTCCCTGCACGACGGACGGACGGACACAATAATCCCCTGTGGGCTGGTGTAACCAGGAGGTTCCTACGAGTATAAATATTCTGATGCTGATTCAGTGAATGATTGGCAGGTCGCGCTTTGTTCTGTAAAAAGCGTGTGGACCCCCAACTCTTTCCACACGTCTGGCTCGTGTCAAAGAGTAGGCCAAATACCCTCTTAAAGACTCCCCACAAGTGGAGGCCCTTTCGACCAGCAGCGGCGTAGAGAGCAAGCAATTGCAGGGCTGCGCCTTTGCCGTGTTTACTTCACATTTAGATGAAAGTACATGGGGTGTTTTCACTGCCTTGTATAAATAGCCAATTGTACTCCAACAGCAGCGCTGGGCATTGAATAGTCGAAGATGTATGAATATAATAAAGCCAAGTGCTTGGAAAGGGAATTACATTTGGGACACCACAATGCGTGACTTTACTTTTGTATCAGAATTGGTTTGGTGTTGGTATTTGTAAAGATTTAGAGGAAAGCACTGGCAATTCCTGGACTCTTTAAAATACATATTTCTCCCCGCCCCCACCTCCAACTCTTTAAGCACAGAGACACTTTGATGTTCTTATGTCACACTGTCGGAGAGCTGCATTGATCATCTCCCGACTCGGAGCAAATGGAATATTTGTTCAGAGCTCGCACTGCGGACGAGGCAGACGCTCGGCGTTCACCCTTGGGCAGGTCAGGCGCAGGCTCGGGTTTCCAAGCGGCCCGTCGTAAAGAACGACCACCAAGGCTTGAGGAGGAGTTTTTTTCTTTTTCCACGCAAGATGCTGATCAAATACACCGAAATGATACCGCCCGCAGTTTAAGAACTCCGCGTTGACAATACTGTGGTCCGCCTGCGGTTTGTGTAGCTTTTGATGGAGTACGATCAAACTGGATTGCAAAGAGGTGATTGTACATTTTTTTATGCACCGGGGTATGTCCATGGGCCCTTCCATAGGAATGTGGAATTGTTGCCATTGTCTCAGGAACACCGAGTGGAGATGAGCACTCGCCGACGATATGTGAAATACGAGGGAAGAAGTTGACTTTTGATATGCCGTTATAGATATATTTTATTGTTTTAGAAGCCAGAGGACCCTGTAGAAAAATCTGCGTGACCACGGGGAGAACACGGAAACTGCAAATGTACAGGCTTCAGGGTCAGGAGCGAACCCGCGACCTCCTGCAAACCAGGAGAGGGAGATAACATCTTGCCATCACAAGGCAACTATCTGTATCAGATGTATTGTGGGCTTGTGTCTATACAAACACACTGCACAAGAACACATACATCGTCCGGGCTCCACGCCTTACATTAACGTACTCTTTAGCAATGACTGCCTCAAAAAATATACCATGGCAACATTATTGCATGGGGTGGCTTTCTCGAATGTGTCACGATCCTTGCAACACAACGAACGATGACATCAACTCAACACATTTTTCATTAAAACACCGTGGCCTTAAGAGGAAAAATATATATAAAAGGCAACGTTTCGAGCAATGACCCTTATCAATAACAGAAAAATACAAACAGTAGGGCTCTCTTGCAGCAGAAGGGAGTCTCTCTCGCCGTGGCATTATTTCATTCACCAAACTAAGGAAGAACGAGACGTTTAAATTTCGATTTAAAGCTTTCGTGACTGCAGGAATTCATCTTCTTGGTTCTTTCGGTAAAGTCAC
>CM025670.2:5867788-5894701 GCA_014621495.2 Entosphenus tridentatus | reverse complement strand
ACCCCAAAATCACAGCACCCAAAAATCACAGCACCCCAAAATCATAGCACCCCAAAATCACAGCACCCAAAAATCACAGCACTCCAGATTCATAGCACCCCAGAATAATTGCACCCCAAGAAGCTCAGGGGGAAAGGGGGGCATCGGGGTTCATGAAAAATCGGGGTGCATCATATCTCGAATTTAAAATCGTAATGAACGTAACGAGCTCATTCGTGGCTCTCTCTATGAATAAAACATGGCTCTGAATACATAGCAGGGCTTGATGTACGCAGCATGGCTCTGCCACTGGTGGTTAGGCAGGCAAGCTCACTCGCACTGTTTAGGGCTTCTCAAAAGACTCGTTCCTGTTGCCTGGCCGACACTTTTCACGTGTGACCAGTGGACTACGGGACTACTTTGGACGATCGATGTTTCCTAACTTCTTGCACGGCGCACTCAGATAAACCCCCGGTTTAATTGCACCTTCTAAGTGTCAATTATTATTATTATCAATTGAAGCTTTCGCGTCTCTCGTTTTCTTTTTTCCTGCTTCTCTTTTGATCTCATCACATCTCGTAATGTTGTCTGCAAATCGCTTATCTCGTCCCTGTCGCCTATTCGTATCTCTTCACCCAACACACGAGGATATTAGGAATTGAAAAAAAAAGGGGAGGATGGTTGAAGGGGGGGGGGGCGCGCCCACGTGGGGGCCAGCAGCATCGTTGGTGATGAACACCCAACCAGCAGCCCACGCTTGTCGGAGCATGAACAAGCGTGGTTTTTGCCTTTGGCCTTAGAACGTTGCGTTGTTGTTGATGTCGCCGTTCTTGTTGAAGGACAGAGAGGGGTGGGGGGTGAAGCTGAAGGTGAAGGTGAAGCTGGGATGGGTTTAGCCAGAGCAAGATCGCGCCTCCGAAATCTCTTGAGCGCATCACAGCCTCGAGGTACTGTGAACTTGTGGAGCCGAAGTTCCCTTTTAAATCCGCGACTCAAATATTTATAGAGCAGCTGCCTACCCCGGCCGGACCTCACGGCGCTCGATTGAAAAAGAAACGCTTTCCAAATGGAGGAACCGCGTGTATCTCGCTGCCACAGATATGTGCCGGTTTTTACACCGTTATTGACGAAGCTTTGTTGTTGGGTCAATTGAACCACATCAGCACCTTGGGACCACTTTTTTATGCATGGCCCTGCCTTGCGGCGGGGGGGGGGTTGACAAATCTCATTGATGTAATGCTCACGTCATGTGCTAATCCCATGCTGGTCCATGCTGGAACCCTAATCCCTTCACGTTTAAGGGGATGTCACCCTGTGGTACCGCTGTTTTTATCCTTTGCCGGAGAAAGCATCGAGGGCTGTGTGTGTCCCTGTGTACGTGGCATCGCCAAATCAATGCCCTTTACCCAACCAGGCGAGCTCTTGAAAATACACGCTCGGGTGGATAGACAATCGGGCTCAGTCATGGACAGAGCTACAGTAAGTCCATGACTGTGGGGAGTGGTAGTGGTTAGCACGCTGCGCTACGAACCCGGCGATAATCGTCACTGGCCCAACACCAGTGACGATTATCTGAACCGGTCCTGGGCCTCAAATGAGTACTTGGTGTGATAATCATCGTCACTAGGGAGACAAAGGCGGTCGCGCGTGGTACTGACCACTCACGCCATCGCGTTCCATAGGTGCTCGGTAACGGCACTTCTACCGACAAGATTGTTAAGGCTATACGGGGGATCTTTGTCTTTGTGTCATCACCCAATCAACGCCCTTTCCCGAACCAAAAAAAACCACTCGCATGCATACTCTAACTGGAAGGAAGGAAGGACACGATCGCCCGTGTATCGGAAGGTTCGCGAGTTGAAGAAGTCCTGCTCAGTTGGGCACCTGCTGGGTTTATACAGGTAGGAACAATGTTCCACACTGCCCACCAGGGATTAATTGTCTGTCTGTCTGACTGTTTGTCTGTCTGTCGTGCATAAATAAATATATAATACACACAGCTCTTTGATTGGTGGAGACCTTACAAACAGCTTTTTGATTGGTGGAGACCTACTGCCGGGTACGGAGAGGGGAGGTGCCTAAGGGAGGAGGGTCAGGGGAGGGGCCTAAGGAAGGGGGGAGTCATGAAAGGGGCCTGAGGGGGGGGTTCAGAGGAGGGGCCTAAGGGAGGGGGGGGTCAGGTGGAGGGGCCTAAGGATATGGGGGGTTGGTCAGGGGAGGGGCCTAAGGGAGGGGGGTAATGGGAGGGGCCTAAGCAAGGGGAGGGGGCTGGGTGGGTCACCCCGTGGTGCCCTTATAAAACTCAACGTTTAACCTACACACTACACTATACACTACACTTATACAGGTAGTAACAGCTTCCACACTGCCCACCAGGTATGAGTTGTCTGGCTGTCGTGCACGAATGCGCTGTCCAACCATGTTCCTACCTGCCCACTCCGAAGGAACGTGTTTAAAAAAGAACAAACATTTTTTTGTAGCTTCACGAAGTGCGCATGCTCAATGGAGACATGTGTCCCACCTCCTCCTCCCACCCCGTCAGGATGTGGAATTTCCACCACTGGCTCTGGGTCACTGACGGAGATGGCCACCAATTCCACGCTCATTTGAGCAGCACGGCACTTCCACGTTGTGTAATGTAGCATCCCATTGCCCATCGACAGGAGCCAAATCGTGGAAATTCCCATCGGTTCACAAACGTGCAACGTTCAACGCGTGACGCCATCTCTTCGTCTCGTACTCCGCTTGTATCCGTGGTGGAGCCACAAGCAAGCAGCAGGTCCAGCAAGTGGAGCCTTAGAGGCTGCGTCGACTGGAAGTGGGGACCGGGGTAGGTGGTGGTGGTGGGAGGGGTTGCCATAGTAACAGGGTCCTAGAGATGACTGAAGGAGAAGCATTGGAGGGATTGAGGGCGTGCAGAGTTCAGAGGCAGACGTGGCCTACGTCCCCTTGCAGACTGGAGAGTCGTGCGCGTGGGGTCGGCCACTCCACGGTAGTGTGACAGCGTGAGGAAGCCACCGTTACCGCTGCTTTCCGTCTGGAAGGGCTGCAGAACGCTGGCCGCGCGTAGAATGTCTACCGATTGCACGAAAATTAACACTCGTCGCTCGCGCGTTTCCGAGATTCAGCGGTAAAAGGGACTCACTTACCTGCCCGGCAACGTGCAGACGTCTTGGAACGGGAAGGGGTTAATGACAACAGTGGTGGTCACTCTATAGATTAGATGAGAGTGGTTCCTGCAGTAAGAAATGTAAAATTGAAACTCCTGGCTCATAACCCCCGATGGTATTTTATAACTTTTGGAAACTAATGGGCGTTCGCAATGGTGAGGGCACTGCGCTAAGGACCTGCCCACCTGAGTTTGATTCCTGGCCACGACTAACATCGGTGGTCTGTGATATCTGAACATCCCCCCCCCATCTCTTTAACTAACCAGCATTGACCAGCATGGTGAAGTATCGTCAAACTGTGGATGAAACGGAAGATTGTAAATTGTCGTTATTATTCATTTGGATATCGTTGAGTGATGCTAAGTGGAATAATTGTGTTCTGGTTTAAGGCATGACTAAGCTTTTATTTTGTCATTATGGCAATTACAAAAATGCTCTCCAACACAAGTGTACATTGTGGACAGCAGCTTTTGACCCAATTCATCTGAAATGCAATCCATTTACATTTTTACACGGACCACTTCTGTCATAAGCAAAGGTGTTATTTGCAGGGATGTTTAGTAACAAACAAAAAAACGCACTAAATTGTTTAATTATATTTCTCAAGCTACAAAAGCGTCTCATTAATGATGTGATCATTTCATGAGCACAATGCATGATATCCTGCAAAGAGTAGAAATGTTTGAGGTATGCGTAATTCATATTTTTTCGGTAAAGTCACATAGATGGTTTAAATTTCGATTTAAAGCTTTCGTGACTGCAGGGATTCATCTTCTTGGTTCTTTCGGTAAAGTCACGTAGAAGGGAAGTAATAAAATAATAAAAATGAAACATAATAAAATAATTCTCACGACGTTTCGGCCACAACGCAAGCAGCCGTCCTCAGGTGAAACCAGGTCTGTCGAGGCGACAGCGTCTGAATGAAACAGCACACGTGCTTGGAGCATATATATATAAGCTGGGTTGGAAGGGGGGGAAAGGGCGCCTTGACAAAAAAATGTGCATATCAAGAGGAATTTAGCATATTTATGGGAGATGCAGGTATGTCATTAGTACTACTTATGTCCGTGCATACTTATTATTGTATTACTTCCCTTCTACGTGACATTACCGAAAGAACCAAGAAGATCACATAGATGGGTTCAAAGAAAATGTTAAAAAAACTACGACGTTTCGATCGCAACACAAGCGGCCGTCTTTGAACCTATCTCCGTGACTTTACCGAAAGACCCAAGCAATATGAATTTCTGCAGTCACGAAAGCTTTAGGTCGAGATTTTAAGGAATGCTCTTGTAAATTCTAATACTGTAGCAGGTAGCACACGATAATAATAAAAACTAATTATGACAGCCGGGCAGTGGTGACTATGCATGTGGCCTGTAATCCAGCTCTGTGGAGGCAAGGGTTGCTGGATCACAGGGATGTTGCGAAACTTCGTGTGGGCATTGAGGTGCCATATCCTGACTCGCCAGGAGAAGGCGGTGCAGTGAAGTTGGGAACTTATCATTTGTCCCTTCGCTTTGGGATACAGTGTTTCCCCTTCGCACACTTGGGCGTTTCTCCGGGTTCTCCGATTTGTTTACACTTGTATAAACTACGATGAATTGGCTGAAACTATCTTAATATGTAGTGGACTGCAGAGCGTGTGAAATTGGTAGTGCTGGCACCGTGCCTGCCTGCCTGCTGCTTTCGTGCACTGTCTGTTGTTCCTCAGAGATTGTGAGATGCACTACGCATGAACGATGCTTTGTAAACCTAAACATTATTGTTCCAATCATGTAGCCTTTGGATTTGAGAATTTACAAATTAATCATGGAAGAATTTGTGGTTTTGTATTTTGGCGGAAAATATTTCACCTTGCGTAACATTGTCTGAATTGCATCCTGTTACCCCTTCAAATTCACACGTGATCACTTAAGTGGTCTCTTGGTTATTTTTGTTTGTACAAGCCCAGCTCCACGACTTCCTCCTCCTCTACAACGAGCAATGTAAATTGGTTTAATTATGTCATTAGAGGCAGCCATTTAATTTCTGTTGCACAGAGCCGTGCTGCTGACATTTTCCCAAACAGATCTTCCCCCAAGCAAGCTAGCCACAACGGCGACAATTAGATTCCAATCCCCCGCGGCTGCGAAAGCAACGGTGGCATTAAATGGTCGTTAAAAGAATACGCACGACCTTTCTGACCCCGCGCCTGTAGCGCCCTACGAAGCTTTCGCACAGCAGTGGATTGATCGTGGCTGACGATGGTGATGATGGCAAGTGAAATCGTTTAAATGTTTCCATACCAAGTTGAGGCAATGGCAAGTTCCAACAGCTACCCCCCCCCTGCCTAATATTTCAACGCTACCTACATATGATGTGAGCTCAACTGCCACACCGGGAGATCGTTTCCAACTGACGATTGCAGTTGCTGCAGCGCCGTGTGTCGATGCCGATGGAGAAAGTTGGAATGTCACGGAAATAATTAAAACAGCGCTCCCCAACCTTTTTGGCACCAGGGACCGGTTTCTTGGAAGACACATTTTTTCACGGACCAGGGTGGGGGGTGGTTCATCATTGGGTCTTTCCCCCTTTTAAAAGAAGCTCTCCAGCGGACGTTTGTTTTTTACTCATTGTGGCTACTAGGGGTTAGCAGCTTGTGGGCTCACCAACACCGTGACTGAGACACGTGCGCAGTGCGGGAGAGAGGCGCGGATGGAAGTGGTCAATAATGAAACAATGGGGGCGGGTTCCACGTGGGGACTCACCGCTCTCATCTCCTGCTGCTGTGCGGCCCGGTTACTAACAGGCCATGGACCGGTACCGGTCCGCAGCCCGGGGGTTGGGGACCCCTGAATAAAAAGACTGAATTGTGCCGTTGCCCTGTTGCCAACCCTTGTGTTCCAGCCCAAGCTGCTGGGGAAGGAGCTGTTGGATCTCGTGGCGTCCCATGTAAGCCTGAAGGAGAAGGAGTACTTTGGGCTCGCCTACACGGATGAGATGTGAGTGCCGCCCCCTCGCTTCTTCCGCACGCGTTGAAATCTCCCGGTCTCACGCGCCAACGAATATTTAAAAAATCCTCGTGCGGTGCTAATTTACGTGCATCAGTCCTTCACTCATTGCATAGACAAGGTTCAAGCTGTCGTCATAATCATCATCATCAAAAGTCAAAGTGCATTCCTGCTCAAATGAGTCAGGGAAGATGGAAGGTGGAAATTTAATGAATTCACAAGGGGAAATACGAACGGAAGCAACTGAGGGAGTGCTGAGATTGATTAAGATCACCCAGAAGAATGAATGGGTGAGGCAGGGGTGGAATAGAATAAAGAATGTATTCGAGATGATCAAAAAAAGAAGGATGCGGGCCAGGAGGACGATAGATGATGAGCAGAGAGATGGCATGGGAAGAGAGAATGAAGAGATTTGGGATTCGAAAGAGGGAAAGGGATGAGATGAAAGGGAGAGATCAAGGAGCCAAGGGCGAGCAAGGAGACCAATACCCCCCGCCTTTTCCCAGCTTGCCGGAGTGTGTGGACAGCCCTGCGCCAGTGCCGGAAATTCCTCATTCCTATGGCAGAGACGAGTTTATCCACAGCACGAGCACTGGTGCCCTCCACACAACGTGGCATCCATTGCATCCACCCCGGATGATTTAATGGGCCTCCGTCAACCCTCAACCAGGATTTGATGTCGCAGACCTCTACGATTGCGAGCCGCTCGCTCGACCGCTGAGCCACACAGCGAGATATTTCATTATCATGGTGATCAACGTCTCCCGCCGGCAGCAGCAGCAGCAGCGGCAGCAACGGAAGCGGCCACAGTGCCAGTGTCAGCAGCAGTGGTCGCAAGACGCGTGGTGGAAGCGGCAAGCTTATTAAATACAGAGACTGCAATGAGATAAATGGAGATGATTACGCAATACATCCCCGGTGTTGCGTCCTTTTCTTGACCCTGG
The DNA here is from genome assembly GCA_014621495.2 of Entosphenus tridentatus. NCBI lineage: Eukaryota > Metazoa > Chordata > Hyperoartia > Petromyzontiformes > Petromyzontidae > Entosphenus > Entosphenus tridentatus. The sequence goes on along the minus strand of CM025670.2, from coordinate 5,887,615 downwards.
GCATTTTTGGCTGTGTCCCGTAAATTAGGGACACGTGCGATGATTGCCACAGTAGGAACAAACTGCCTACATTGAATCCATAACGGCGCGTGTATCTTCCTTTAAAGAGAAAAAACGAAATCCACTGAGATTAAACCAGCATGCTATCTCTTCCTAAAAGGACTATGGATGGTACCGTGTAGACTCGGTTCGTAGTTTGATCCACGCAGCTGCCTGTGATTAAAACCCGGCAACCCGGGTTAGATTCCCACTCATGGCCAACACCAGTGATTATCTGAACCGGTCCTGGGCCTCCCCTCGGTCGACTTGGCCTCAAATGAGTACCTGGTGCGGTATGTAAACATCGCCACTGGGGAGACAAAGGTGGCCGGGTGTGGTGTTGCCCACAAACCCCCTTGTGTGCCGTGTCAACCTTCATAGGTGCTCGCTAACAGCACTTGCCCAAACAGTCTGTTGAGGCTAGACGGGGAATCTTTGTCTTTTTGTACAAAATCACCAATAAAGGGAAAGTTAATTTTATTGAGCACGCATTCTCAGCGCAATACAAAAGTCCAGACATGAAACATACCAACATATTTATATGTGTGTAATGTATTAATACGGCAGGAGACGAGTTGACGGGGCAGCACTTATTTATTACCAGGTCCCTGTGGGGTGGGCTTGTAGGAACAAACAAATGAATGGCTATAATAAAATGAAATGGCAAAAAATGGGCGCCAATAAGTGGACGGAAACGTAGACGTAGTGGAACATAGGAAACAATAAAGTAGTAGTAACCGTTGTGGAAAAAATACTAGTATTGCAAAGTATGTACCTATGTGAGTGCAGCTTGGAGCAGACATAGTGAGTAGTAACAATCTGCACAATATGCAGATTGTTACTACCCCTGCTGCGGTAGCCCCGCCCAGCCCCGCGTAGCCCCGCCCAATACACCCCTAGCGGGGGAGAGATTCCCAGGCCTGGCTCTAGGCTGGAGACCCGCCGACGACGGAGAGGTAGGGAGTGTATTTTAATGTTAAAGCTTAAAATTTAAATGTTTCTATTTAAAAACATGAGGGAATGTAACATTGTTAAACATTAACTCCCTTTCACACACGCGGGGATACGATACGAAGGGAGAGTTAGAGGCCTAGTTTTAGGCTTTAGGCCTAGCTGTAGGCTTTAGGCCGCTGTGAGTTAATTTTTAATTTAAATGTTTTAATTATTTATGTAAAAGCTTAAAATTTAAATGTTTCTATTTAAAAACATGAGGGAATGTAACAGTGTTAAACATTAACTCCCTTTCACACACGCGGGGGTACGATACGAAGGGAGAGTTAGAGGCCTAGTTCTAGGCTTGAGGCCTAGTTCTAGGCTTTAGGCCTAGCTGTAGGCTTTAGGCCGCTGTGAGTTAATTTTTAATTTAAATGCTTTAATTATTTATGTAAAAGCTTGAAATTTATTAAAAAAATAAGGGAATGTAACATTGTTAAACATTAACTCCCTTGCACACACGCGGAGGTACGATACAAAGGGAGAGTTTGAGGCGTTGTTCGAGGCTTTAGGCCTAGCTGTAGGCTTTAGGCCGCTGCGAGTTAATTTTTAATTTAAAAGTTTTAATTAAAAGCTATCTGAGGGAATTATAAGGGAATGGTATACACTTGTTTCGACAGGAAAGCCGAAAGCGTCACTGAGTGTAAAGGTTTTTGTAGGGTCATGCCAAGTGTTTGCAGTAGGGGGCGATGTTGGTACACGGACGGACGGACGGACGGATGGACGGACGGACGATATAATCTATTGTAGGCTGGTCCACTTCGTTCCTACCAGTATAACTCCTTACGTAACACAGTCAGCTATACAACCTACGACTATGCGTGCCTAACACTGGCTACGCTCTAGGTGAGGCTATCCGACCCGTCCTAGCCAGGGTACGGGTCTCGACCACTGGCCCATCAACCCGGCCCTGACAAGGACATCGGGTTGTGAGTACCCAGGGTCTCACCACTGAGCCACACAGAGACCCGGCCCTGATAAGGGCAGCGGGGCTAGGGGTCCCAGGGTTCGAGGCAGCTTCTCCGTCTTCTTTCTTCACTGGTACAAACTCCCCGAGCGCTCCTGCGCATCGCCTTATATAGGCCTCTGTTCCCCGAGGGCGGGGCTAGTGCGGACCGCGATGTAGACACCCGTATGCGGACCGTGATGTAGGCACCAGCCACGCGATGGCTCACTACACGCCGGTACGTACCACCCCTACATGTGTATTGGTTGGTCCTGATTCACTGGTAGGAAAAAAAATCCTGTGACTGGCCAGACTCTCAACAGGAGAACCGTTGTCGGCTTACCACAATTGAATAATCATCATCGTCAGCAGCAGCAGCAGCAGCCATGATCCATCCGCTGCTGGATGAAGGCCTCCCCCGCAGTCTGTCGCCATCTCTGACGAGCGGGTGATGTAATGATCCACCCGGCACCTGGCCACGAGCCGATGGCCATCGCTCCATCTCCTCCGTGGACTTCCCTTGGCCGTAATTGAATGTGAAATTTTAATGCATTAAATATTTTTTGTGTGTTTTAAAGAGTCAATACATATTGTATATTTTGACGTCAGAAAATATGATTATACATGCAGGTATTTTTAAAACATGTTAATAGGTCATTTTATTTTACATATTGCCCGATTTTAAAGTAATGAATTTGTTGTTTATGAAGTGTATTTAACGCAAAACAAGATTGTAGATGGAAGTAAACAATAATTATGTTCGTGATTCCTTGCCGAGGGCACAGCAGGCCTTTGTTGAAAATCATCAGCTTCTAGAACATTGCACAACAGCAAAGAAATCGAACAACGAATGGCAAAAAGTGGACGAAACCGTGAGAACATCACGCCATTTCGTTATGGAGCCATTGGATCTGTTTCAACGGTCGGCATTTGAAATTCTTTAGCCTGGGGTCGTTTCGTGAAAGTGGTGCAGATACACCCACGAGTGATGGAATTACGGACACCACTCCGAATCTGGCCCAGGTGAGACCACAATTCCCCTGCATTGGTGGCCGATGTACGTGAAGATAGACATTCAATGTGGGCGCCTCTAAGCTACAAGCTCTAGAGACAGGCGTTAATGCAGTGGTTCTTAACCTTTACTGCAGGCTTGCACTCCTTTGGTTCTACATCGTTAGAAAGTGTATGTTAATAAATACATAGGGTTTGATTAATCAAAGTAGTTGTACTTACGTGCCCGTTCTTAATTTGCGTTTCGATGATTTACCTTCTAAAAATAAATCTGGCCATGTCTCGCACACCCCAGAAAGGGCATCTCGAACCCCCAGTGGGTGCAGCGTGCACCCCAGGTTAAGAAGAACCACTGGGAGTTAATGGATCATACAGACATCCCTTTTGTGTGGTGGCACTGCATAAACTCGGCTCGGTTTGCGAGGCGTCATGAAATTGGCAGTGCAGAAAATAGCTTTCGCTTTGGACGTTTTAGTTGTATAATTGCGTGGTATGGGGTTTCTCTCTGGGTCTGCCAGTTTTTTCCGCATCCCATCCGAATTAGCCAATTGAAGAAAAAAAACCTCCCAAAACAGTCTTCCTGTAAAATAGTCTTAATAACACTGGTCAACACACTTTTTCTGGCACAAGGTATTGCAATGGTTTTAATGTAATTTTGGGGTGCTGATTCCAAATCTGGCATCAGTTTTTGTCTATCGCATCAGGTTTTTGAGATATAAAATATTGCATTTTCAATCAAAACTGCAGAAGAAAAATATTAAATAAATGTGGATATCTACATAAAATGATATTATAGACACACTATCCTAAAAATACAGCACCATATATTAACACTAAAGCAGTCACTGACTCGCAACAACTAGCAATCATAAGTGACGGAGTTAATTTCGGGTTAAATCAATGAAAATGGGGTATGCCGATAGCATAAAAATGAGATGTGATAGAGCAAATCTGAGATCAGATTTGGAATCAGTACCCTGAAATTAGTCTAAAACAGCTGCAAAAGTCCGGGCCAGAAAAAAATGTTTTTTTTTTGTTGACCAGTGTAATCGATAAGGCTTTTCCTGAACATCTAGACGGACATTGTTATTATTTTATATCCAGAAGCATCTTGATGATCTTCATTCGGCTTATTGATCCATCTGTGAGCAGGGCACACCAGCCGGCAGTGTGGTGTGATTTCGCGTGTATGGGGCTAACCGATTTCTCCGCAACAATTCACTCTCTGCGGCTATGCGGTGAGACAACGTTGTGCGTGTGCTGTGCGTGTACTGTATCTATGTGTGTACTGTATTTGCTACTCGGCAGGCAGCTGTCTCCTTGTGCGGTTTCGCGTTGTGCGCCCGTTTCATTTGGAACGCGTCTGCCACCACCACCGCGCAGAGAAAACCCGTCGAGGGGGAAAAATCTCAACACGTTCGTCAGTAACGTTGCCCTATGAAGAAAAATAGGTGACGTTGAGGAAAATGGCCTCTCCTCACAGCACGTGGAGACCCATTGGCCTCTTGAAATTCAGTTCGGAGGTCAGCGTAGCTCCTCATCAGACCTAGGTCGGTAAAACCTACTACTTTGTGATAATCCAACGGTGTTGATACGCCGACTCCTGCCACGACAACGTGACATTTCCAATGCTGGCTAATAATGCCTGCCTTCGGAGGTGGAGAACCCCTAATCCCCGTGTGTGTTTGAGCCGGGGTGGGGGGGGTAGACACAGCACTGTGGCTTTTGTGGAGGATTAATTGGCTGCGCAGCCATCGCGGTGAGCATTTGTCGCCTAAAACCGTGCCACGTGAACCACGTGTCCTCGGCAGCCTCCCCAGGAAGAGGCAGGCAGTGACTGCAAGGCTAAGGGATGCGAGTGAGTCACTCCCTAGGTCACTGTTAAATCGTTACATTTTGTGTGGATGTAGCAACTCTCCATCCAAACGAAGTGGCCTCAGGGTCTCCAATTAGCCTAGCGAGCTTAAGTCGAGCGATGCTGGGCAATGAATATCAATTCGGGGCACGCACTGATGGCCCATCCTGTTGTAGAGAGCAGCACGCCAAATTGGGCCTTGCAGACCTCTGCTGCACATTGACCGCATGTGCGTATGTTGAACTTCTTTCGCACCCTACGTAGTCAACCGTGCTGAATCGGAGGTGTGGTTGGCATACTGCAACGACGAACCTGGCGACCCAAGTTCAATTCCTGGCCGCGGCTAACATCAGTGGCGAGTGATACCTCGACTGCTCCTGTGGCCCATCCTCCCCCCCATCCTCCACCGCACTCGGCGTTCGCTAAGTGGATAATGTTCGTGTTTACGCCTTAGAGTCGTGAGCTACACAGCGCACGATGATAACCACACACGATGAAGATTGGCCACTCGAGCACCTTTGTGTCGACGATAAAGAGCACCAACTATCATTACAGAGGAGCTGACATGCAACCACATTTGCCCATTGTACGGTTAATGCCTAATCGGCGCACACTTGCCATTTGTCACGTGACTACTCGGCTATTTTGAAATAAGGTGGTCATTTATGTTATGAATCACACTTTGGGTTTTTGTTGATGTTTTCGGCAGTGGCGTAAGGGTCTATTTACATTCTAGATTTGAAGCTTTCATGACTGCAAGGATCCATACTCTTCGGTTTTTTCGGTAAAGTCACGTAGGTTAAAAAAGAAAACAAATTAAATCACGACGTTTCGGAGGCAACACAAGCCTCCGTCTTCAGGTGGAACCGTCACAGCAAAATTACTGTATCAAGTGAAGAGAGCTCTAAGAGATACGACTTTAAATATATTTACGTTTGCTTTGTATATTTACGGGTGCCTGCGTGCGTAGATATTTTTTGTGCGCTTTTACGTACAATTTTGACTTAAAGCTTTCGTGACTGTAGGAAGGTAAGTTAAAAGAAAATACTGACATTTAAAAAATACGTAAAATCAATAGTAAATTTTGATACGAACCTTTCACAAACGTTATGCACTGAAGAAATTTAGTTTTTTTTATTCAGGACAGCCGGACTAACAAACTCACACTTGCCCCACGATAGTATCGTGCGTCTTATAATGACGATTTACATTCTTCGGTGGGGCGAATCCCATTGTGAGATTTTCACGAAGCGTTTTCAAACGACGGTGCGTAAGCGTGTGCGTGCGTGTGCGTTCTTAACACTGGAATATTCTTCCAAGTTAATTGCTTTAACGCTGCAGATTACACCGGTCGCATTTCAGATATTATTTTTATTATTTTTCTTGTAATTAAATGCACAAAAAAATCCATCGTGCTTCATTTCGCAAATAAAAGCGTAATCAGTGGACTTAATTACAAATGTTGATTAATTTTCTTTTGACAAAGTAAACGCCATCGATACCGAATTTCTTCTAAGCATTTTGCAATTTGGACCTCGGTTATTAAAAAAGAAAGTATATTCGAGGCCCCCACACCGCGCAAAAAAAAATCAATCGACATTAAACCACAGGGTGAGGCTTACACTAAAATCACCTAATGGCAGATACGATTCAGCCTTGAACTCCAGTTTGGTGACACTTTCTTCAAGCAGGGCTCCCGAAAAAGCATTACGTTCTTGTGTGTGACGTACACGTCTGTTGAACTTCTTTCGCGCCGTATGGTAAAACAAAGCCACAATACTCGAAGGTGCCGGTGCACTTAAATGTCAAGTCAATGTGATTTCCCTGCTGCATTGAGGAATCGGTGCCCATCTCCTGTGTACGGCCCTGAGCCAGTGGTGGAAATTCCACATTCCTCTGGCGGGAAGAACAAGTCTCCCCAAAGGACAACCACTGATAACTTGCCAATAAAGTGGTACTCATTTGTATTCTTAGTTCTTTCGGTAAAGTCACGTAGGTAAAAAATTAAATTAATAAAAAATAATTTCATTTTTTACCTACGTGACTTTACCGAAAGAACTAAGAATATGAATCCTTGCAGTCACGAAAGCTTCAAATCTAGAATTGGTACTCATTTGATCAACCCCAGAAGATCAATTGCTCGGGTCAACTGCAAAACCTGAATTTGAACTCGCAACCTCACGATGGCAAGCCGCTAACGTTGCTGGTGAGACACTTTATGCAAATTGAACTTATTTCACACCGTATGTAGCCAACCATGCTAATCGGTGGTGCGGGTGAAAGACAAGAAATGAAAAACACAAAAAGCAGTTCTAAAGAAAAGAGTTTTAAATCTAGAATCATAGAAGCTCATCGCCCCAATGCCTTCCTTATGTCAGAAGGAAGAGCGTTCCGGACGGCCGCAGAAGCACTTCTAAAAGCGCGCGATGCGGTGACCGTTTGTGTTTGATGGCCAGCCGGAAAGAAAAAAAAAACCTCGCTGCTGCCTCCACAGTTTCCAGTGGTGTAGATTTAAAAGTGCACAGCTCCAGGCCCTTCTGCCAGCGGTGGCGTGAGCAGGTAGTTTTCAGGGCTTCGCCTTTCCTTCCTCCGTGACCCCTTCCGACTACGTACCACGCAGTGCGGGCCCTCACCGTCGCGCTGTTGCAAGTCAGCCCTGATTGTGGACCAATCAGTTTCAAGGACAATGCCAATATATTATCATAGTGTGTTTTTTGTTTGCATTTTGACTGCAAGTATTGTGGTTAATGCAGACGTGAATCCTCGTAAAAAGGTTTAAATTTTGTTGCCAGAAAAAAGGGGAAAACCCCTATTATTATCTCGTGTTCTACTTATGCCCCCCCCGCCGCACCCCCCAGCTGGGAGGGCGTTCAGCAGAGGTCGCAAACGGGTTTTGATTCCTTACCCGTACCCGTACCCGGCCGCACCAGGGTCGCAAACGGGTACCCGTACCCGTACCCGGCCGTACCCGTACCCGTACCCGGCCGTACCCGTACCCTACCCGTACCCTACCCGTACCCGGCCGGGTACGGGTAGGGTACGGGTATCGGGTACCTGATTGCGACCTCTGGGATGAAGCCATGTTGCAGGCGCGGGTGGGTTGATTCTAAGAACTTGAATTGTGAGAAGACACAAGACGTTGGGAAATGAGTGACAAACGGTTACTCACCAGTGACTCACGGTCTACCCGTACCCGGCCGCACCAGGGTCGCAAACGGGTACCCGTACCCGTACTCGGCCGGGTACGGGTAGCCGGGTATCGGGTAGGGTACGGGTATCGGGAACCCGGTTGCGACCTCTGGCGTTCAGAGGTCCCCCCTGGGGCCGCGCTCCGTGATGTGGTGGGTCACGGCCACGTGGTGGGTCACGGCCACGTGGTGGGTTACGGCCACGTGGTGGGTCACGGTCACGTGGTGGGTCACGGTCACGTGGTGGGTTACGGTCACGTGGTGGGTCACGGTCACGTGGCTGCCGTGGGCAGGTTTCGCCCAAGTGGGGTGCAATAAATTTGGCCGTTTGCGCTCGGTAATCCCCGGCAGAAGGTTATTAAGGCAAAAAAAGCCTGAGTGTAGATATATGCGCAGCTTAACGATGCCGGTATTGCGTTCGGAATGGGAGTTATCGATCTCAAGTTACACTCTTAAGATTTAACGACGCTAAGATTGCTTTAACAAGCAAAGGTGTCCGTTGCTGTGTGTGATCCGTCTGTGGCTTATGGGGTGGGGGGGGGGGTACATGATGGGTTTTTATAATTTACAGCACTTTGTCAATGAACTACAGGATAAAAGCATTGTTTTTTGTCCCTGCGGGTTGGTATTTGGCTTGTAATTAGTTCTTGCCATGACGCTGTTGCCTTGTTGAGATGGTTTATTTGTAACGAGGGGGAGACCTGGGGCCGGATGGTGGGGATGATACTGTCAGGGCAGATATTGTAGGTCGCGTGTCCCCACGTGCTGCAAGCTGTAGGATCTGGTGCAGGGTAGTGGCATCAACCACTTTGCCCATGACCACATCGAGTTATTTTATCGTGACATTCCCATATATTTTGGTGACCATACATCAAGTTACCCAATGCTCCAGTGCTGACGATTGCACGCCAGACTGGGCATCAAGGGCGTCCTTACAAGTTGCATACGATTGCAAACGTGTTTACTACTGCATGTGTGTACATATTTATTGTAGGGAGCGGTGGTGTCGCGCTTAGCGCTTTGCGTTACCAATCCGGCGACACGAGTTCGATTGCTGCTCGCGGCCAACACCAGTGACGATCTATCTGAACCGGTCCTGGACCTCCCCTAGGTCGACTCAGCCTCAAATGAGTACCTGGTGTGGTATGTAAACATCGCCACTGGGGAGACAAAGGCGGCCGGGCGTGGTGCTGGCCACCCACCCACTCGTGTTGCCGTGCCAGCCTTCATAGGTGCTCGCCAACAGCACTTGCCCCTACAGTCTGTTCAGGCAATACAGGGGGATGTTTTTGCATGTATTTCTGTCCTGCGCCCTCTGAGAGAGAATCTACTGCTGGATGAAGGCCTTCACGTGCCTTTGCGGTGCCGTTCGGGGTTGTCAAAGAGCCACGGCGCTTGCCGAATGTGGGAACCGTAGACGTCGCAGCAATGGATTTAGCCGCACTGCCATCTGCTGCACGCCACCAATGAAATGTGCGGAATGAATTTGCGGGGTTATCCTATATATACGTGCCATATATATGGGTTGGAGGGGGGGCGGCGCCTTGGTGGTCTTTGTTTTGGTACAATATATGTGTCAGCGTACATGTTACGTAGGTAAAAAATAATAATATTTTATTTTATTTTATTATTAATATTTTTTTACGAACGTGACTTTACCGAAAGAACCTAAGAGTTTGAATCCCTGCAGTCGAGAAAGATTCAAATCTAGAATTAGCGTACATGTTACCGCTACTGTGTAAACGTGGCACCGATGCAAACAAAGATTCCCCCATACGGTCTTAACAGATTTTTGGAGCAATTGCTGTTAACGAGCACCGATAAAGGCCGGCACGGCACACAAATGGGTGGGTGATGGCCGCCTTTGTCTCACCAATGGCGATGTTTGCACACCGTGCCAGGTACTCATTTGAGGCTGAGTCGACCTAGGGGGGAGGGGGGCCCAGTTCCGTTTCAGATAATCTAATCGCCCTCCGGTGTTGGCCGTGAGCGGGAATCGAACTCGGGCTCCCGGGGTTTCGTAGCGTCCACCGCTGCTCTCGCACAGCGCCGGTGCATTGGCGTCGCCCTCAAATATTCTCCCTAACGATCGTGCTCATGCAGGTCTCGGTCTCGAGGCGTTAATGAGTAAAAAAATGCAATTACTGTCGGCTTGGGCGGGAGGGGACAACGGTTTCCAAATGTCCCCCCCCCCCCACCTTCATCCACGCCGAGCTCCACTCAACCCGAACCCCCCCCCGCCCCCATTCCCATTATTCACCAAGGGATGGTCGTGACACATCGCACGTGACGCTAATAGGCACGGTATGGATTTTCGGAGGCTGTGCATGTCTGATGGATTTTTAAGCAAAATCCCGAGCACGCGAGCCCCGCCCATTTTGTGTGACACCCCAATTAGGAACGCGTTAAGCTTATAGGTTGTTGTTGTTCTGTTTGCGCGTGGCTCTCCCCGTCGCCTTTTAACCGTGGCTTCTTATTTTGTTGCTTCAGCAAAGCAATGCGCACAACGTTTGCTATGGGGCCGTTCATAAATGACGTCACGCACCTGCGTGGGGGGCGGGGGTCAAACAGCTGTGACGATGTGTGACGAGGGGGGAGGGGGTTTGAGAAATGTGACGTCACATCAAAATGCGCAACTTTAAATAAATATAGACAACACGTTCTACTGAATTAAATAGACTTTTTAATAAATGTTTTCTCCTACAACATCAGAGTGCAGCGCCACATTAAATACGCACTGCAATGGCAATAGTTTCAAGCAAATTGAAGCATGTTTAATTTTGAAAATGGAAATATGGTTTTGGGGGCGGGGGGCAGAGCTTTGTGACGTCATATTTGAGGGGGGGGGGGGCCTCTGACTTTTTGTGACGCCGTGTGACGAGGGGGGGGGGTTAAAAATCGTCCAAAATCGCGTGCGGTCATTTATGGACGGCCCCGATGTTGCAATTTTCACCTTGCCACGTGAAATAAGAAAGCGGTGAATATCCATTCAAGATCGTGCAGCGAGTACCAACATCTTAAAAATACAACACAGGGGTGGGCATTTGGTGAGACGATCAAACGATGCGCCCTAACTTCTCGTTCAGCTAGCAATGAAAACCTTTTCATCTTAGGAATATGAAATGTCTAGCGGTCTGTGGTCAACAGTACCTAATCGTTTGGTGGTTTTCACAAAGTCACCAATTCTACGACTGCAGTTGTTCACTAATTGTCGCGGTGAACTTACCAGAAATGGATGCATGCCATGTACAAAATGAACTTTGGTAAATGTTAATTCCATTTGTATTTCGATTTAAAGCTTTCGTGACTGCAGGGATTCATCTTCTTGGTTCTTTCGGTAAAGTCACGTAGAAGGGAAATAATAAAATAATAAAAATTTAACATTATAAAATAATTCTCACGACGTTTCGGCCAGACGCTGTCTTTCCGACAGACGATGTCTTTCCGACAGATCTGTTCTTCACCTGAGGACGGCTGCTTGCGTTGTGGCCGAAACGTCGTGAGAATTATTTTATTTTATTATTTTATTATTTCCCTTCTACGTGACTTTACCGAAATAACCAAGAAGATCCATTTGTATTTTTATCGCCCTGCGATGTAACCATTAGATGCCACTTCTCGAAGCTGGCAGTACTCCAGCGAATTAAATCGTCAGACACGTGGTATATTTGCCACGGCCAGGAAAGGCCATAATTACGGTAAATGTTCCAGCATCTGCTTGTGTCATTACATCAGGCCATTTAACGTCACACTAGCCCGCACTATAATGGGAATAATTACAATTTGTTACTGTAACTTAGCGTTAATTTTGTTTTGCAGCTGGTTAGATCCATGCCAAGGAGGGACTTAATGTGTCAAGAGAATCCTGCGATTGTATTTATTTCTTTTTATATCGACTATATAGGAGATGTGAAATATAAGTAATTGGGAAGCTTGCTTCACAAATTCAAGTGAAACCCTTTGCGAGACTGCAACAAAAAGAATTAGCGTATCGGTTGCTTTATTTGTGACTTTACTTTGCAAACGTTCATTATCTGTGTATAATCTACGCGTATATGACACCAAAAGATGTCGAAGCAGATGTATTTATATAATCAGTTTTCAATGCACCGTTTAAAATATCGCATTTCGAGCTCGTAAGACGACTCAAGCTTAGTAAACCTCTCTATCCGCGAGGGTTACCTTCTTGCAAATGCTCGCGAATGCAGAAACCTTGTGCCCATGGTCAAAATGGGGTTTAGGTTCCTGATATGAATGAACATTAGAGGGGAGGGGAGGGAATTATAAATAACAATGACGAATATAAATAATCATTCATAAAGAACAATGTTCTTTTTGTATTACCTTTGATGATGATGATTTGACGACGACGGAGGCGGTTGCGATTACTCCTTCGGGAGATGCAGGTGTTTAATAACAACGCACGGCTGTTATATTATTGGGTCTTTCGTTAAAGGCACGTAAATAGGTTCAAAGAAAATAACAAACAAAAAACTACGACGTTTTGATCGCAACACAAGCGGTCCTGATGATGACCGCTTGTGTTGCGATCTAAACGTCGTAGTTTTTTTGTTATTTTCTTTGAACCTATCTACGTGACTTTAACTAAAGACGTTCACTACCTCGCCTGATATACAGGAGGTCGTGGGTTCGATCCCTAACCCTGACCCCTGTATATTTGTAAGTTTGCATGTTCTTTCTCCCCGTGGTGGCTTGAATTTTTCTCGAGATCCTTCGAGTTTTCCCCTCCACATTTAGAATCAACGTGCGTTCAGAGGAATTTGGCTGCTATACATTTCCCCGTAATAAACCACTTAGTTGAGCTATCAGTTGTGGTCGCTTCTGAAAATGAGCTATATGGCTCAGTGGGCTTTACCTTGGTACATACAAAAATTGTTTAGTTTAGTTTCAGTCTTCAGTGCACAGATGGCATGGCGATATTACCCCATGTGCACGAGCAATATGGATTGTAGCATCGCTGGACCACGAGGAATGGCATTGTCATGAGGTGGCTTTTACCCAGCAGTCGATACAATACAGCTGATGATGATGATGATTAGCTCTCACTATTAATATGAGTTCAGGTGATGCTTATCTGCATGCCAGCAGGAGGATAGGGCGTTTACGTGGCCATCCCGTAGCATACTCGCCGCTCGCTGCAGAAGTTCACGGTTTCACTCCAGTGGGCAGCCCTGGTTAGTGCTGCTACGTTGGGTGTATTACAGGTAGGAACAATGTTCCACACTGCCCACCAGGGATTTATTGTCTGTCTGACTGTCTGTTTGTCTATCGTGCATAAATAATATATAATACACACAGCTCTTTGATTGGTGGAGACCTTACAAACAGCTCTTTGATTGGTGGAGACCTACTGCCGGGTACGGAGAGGGGAGGTGCCTAAGGGAGGAGGGTCAGGGGAGGGGCCTAATGAAGGGGGGAGTCATGAAAAGGGCCTGAGGGGGGGGGGTTCAGAGGAGGGGCCTAAGGGAGGGGGGGGTCAGGGGAGGGGCCTAAGGAAGGGGGGTAATGGGAGGGGCCTAAGCAAGGGGGAGGGGCCGATAGTTAAGGGGGCTGGTTACCTGGCTGGCTGCCTGGCTACCTCAAGTCAAGTTATATTTTATACAGGTAGGAACAACAGGTTCCACACTGCCCACCAGGGATTATTTATATGTCTGTCGTGCACGAATGCGCTGTCCAACCAAGTTCCTACCTGCCCACTCCGAAGGAACGTGTTAACCGTAAATGACGACAATACGGTGCCCCGTACGCCACCGAATGGACGTAAAAAGATCCCGTGCTGTCAATGGTAGGAGCTGGTCATTTTTGCTGGCGTTCAGGATCCACATTTTTTGTTGTTGCAAATTTTTTTTTGAAATTGCATCACAAATTACTCAATTGGGATTTTACACAGGACAACACTCCTGGTCCCCCTGCTGGCAGCAGACTCGTGCCACAGGTCACGCTAGGAAATGTAGACTCTATCCTGGTCTATTAAACTCTCAACCTCGTTAAACAATATTAACTTCACCCGAGCAAACCTGGTCAAAATGTATGATTCCGTTTGTTTGCATTAATTCATGAGTGCACACATCACCAATAGACTGTGTGTGAATAAAGCATTGCCGTAAAATAGTGCTGGCACTCGATCTGTCACGTCTCACATTTACATTAATTCGCAGGCATTTTCAGAAGAACGATCGCATTGATTTAATAATGCCTTTCCTGTTCACGTAGCGCGTCATAAATGCCTCATCAAATTGATTATAGTTCGTTTCTTTTTTTTTACATCTGACTTTCAAGCAAATGCACTGAAAAAAACAGTGAATGCATCACAATTTTACCCACAGTGTGTGTACGTGTGTTAATTTACAAATAAAACCATTTTATTTGCTTTTATTCATTAAGTGTGTTGTAAATTGTGATTTGCACAAATAACATTTGTAAATTGTGACTTGCACAAGCAACATTGGCAACCGTGGCATCGCGTTCCTTACAAGAATGAACTTGATCACGCCTTCACAAGCGGTCGTTATTGTCTTTAAAAAAACACTCCGTTTTTCTTTTTTGCAATCAAAATGACATTTTCATTGCTTATTGTTCAGAGGGCCCGTTTGATGCGCGCACGATGATTTACGCTTTTCCTTGGTCTTGTTTGAAAGCCATTTTCTGATAAGGGACCTCCCCAGTTTTAAATGGAGCTTTGTACAGAGCGAGATAGGGCCGCATCCATAAACCATGTGCACTGGGCTCTCATTAGCTTACACTTCAATGTTGCGGAGGTTACGCCAGTGTTTGATATACTGTATACGGGCTATAACGATATATATATAACCGCGCAAGGTGATACAATCGATATAATCTCAGCACCCTTTGAGCAGCATACTATTTCTAGCATCTCTCATACACACACACACACTCTGGGATGACACTTAGATATATCTGTGAACCATTTTAGCCTCCTACTTACATTAAAATACGGATAAGGCTTTCACAGATATGAAGTATTTCTGTTTTGCCTTTCCTTGATGTACAATGTCATCCAAGCCATAGTGTCGGATGAAAGGTTATTACGCTTAGAACTGTATAGATTATGCATAATGTATCGATTATTTTTTTTATCCATAGAGATTGATTTCTTCATGTGACGTGAAACAAAATACAGCGAGGCCGATAAATATTGTCAACTTACAATTTTGAAGAACACATTTATTGTGGAGAAAATGTCAATAAGCTCGCTCTGTAACTTTACTACTGTTGGAATATACTGCACTTGAGATTCGATGGTGGTGTTTATTCAGACTTTATAAATGTATCTTACAAACACACCGTAGTTGGCTGAACCGATAGTGTAATGTTTGTAAATAATTTTTTTATAAAAACAAAAATATCTTCATCTGAGCGGGGAAATATTGGAAGTTAACGCGTGGCACCGTAAATGAACTGGCATTTTGTTTTTATTATAGAGATGAATTACTGGATAATAAGTAGGTTGGTAGGTTGAGAAATTGAGGGTCAAATAATGGCTTGATGGCAGATTTTTGTCCTTCCTCCACACCTCCAATTAGCGCAGTTGGCTACTTACTGTGCGAAAGACGTTTAATATACATACATACAATAACAGCATAATTTGGCTTGACAACATCACAGTGTGGCAAGAGCCCATTAAGAGAGAATATAGTAGATGTTTCAAAATGTGAAGACACGAGTGAGTTTGGATAAAATATACAGTAAGCGTGAAAACTAACTTACGCTACTATGCACTGCCTAATAACCGTGACCTTGCCATTAACCGTGTGAAATAAATCCACCTGATTTCGGGCTTACTCATCAAGCTAATTGACTTGCCCACGTCTCTTTTTTTTGCGCACGCACTCCAAAAACTCATCCGAGACGGTCCAATGGAGATGCGTCCGTCCATTGTGCACCTAGCACACTCTATAGGTCGGGCTGTAAACACACAAGCGTTGGAGGAAGAGGGGGAGGGGAGTGTGTGGTTACCTTGGAAACTGTCCATCCGTGCTCTCTTGAAAGTGAGCGCATCGCTTGGGTGGCGGTGTGTGCCACTCGTGTGTGTGTGTGTCTACAGAGGGCATTGGAACTGGCTTCATCTCGAACGCAGAGTCTTGGACCACGAATTCTGCCGAACGTCGGGGCCTGTCGTACTATTCTTCTCCGTCCGGTGAGTCTCTTGGTCGGGGAACGAGCTCACGCCGTGTGCCGTAGTCCAGAGTTGGCCTGATAACTTTAATCTACATTGTCTCGTGGTTGTTATTGTTTGACTTGCATCCCACTGGGATTTTTGCACACAGCGTTGAAATGCGGTGGGTTTTTTTTGGAAGACTTTGCTGTTTTTTCCCCCAGGATTTTTCTGTTGCGTGTAGTCACTTTAAGATGTTTCTTGTTCATGTTTTTGTTTTGTTTGCGGTTGCACCCCAGTCAAGAGCCGCATGGCTCACAGGGTTATGCCTAATAAATGAAAACTGAAATGAAATGTCCAGGTCAATGAGTCGGCATCCTTCGCCGAGATCCTCGGCCTGAAATCTCGGGGTCGTAGATTAGAGATTTCGATTTTTAGATTTTGTTTATTTCACGAGGAAGGGTTCAATCAGCTGTCAGGCTTTCTTTCATGCTCGTCCTGCGATTATTTACTCCTTTTTATTTTAACCAGGTGTAAGGCCCACTGAGCTATGTAGCTCTGTTTCATAAACGACCTGTCCACAAATGATAGTTCAACGAAGTGGCTGATCATGTGGAAATGTATAGTAGCCAAATACTCTAAATACGTGTTTATAAATGCGGTGGGGAAACCCGGAGGACTCGGATAAAAATCCATCCGACCATGGGGAGAAAACACAAACTCCAAATATACAGCAGCAGGCGTCAGGGTCGGGATCGAACTCATGGCCTCCTGTATACCAGGTGAGGTAGTTAACATCTCACCAAATATATAGTTATACAGAACAAATATTAGTTTCAACCACCCCGTGATTAAAACCGAATTTCAAGTTTAAGTGAGCTGATGGTCATCTTCCCAGTCACCAATGGGTGCACAATAATTATCATTGTAAGTTTGGCTCATCGCTGAATTAGGCATATTGCACCTCTGAGGACTACATTGACTTTGGTTGTCATTTAACGTGGGAAGGGTGCACCAATTGATCAACTCCACTTTGCAGTCTTTACATTTTACGTGAAAAAAGTCACGTAGATAGAAAATAATCATAATAATGATAATAATAATAATAAAGGAACACGACATTTCGGTCGCAACACAAGCGTCCGTCATCAGGTGAGGACGGACGCTTGTGGTTGTGGGTTTAACGACACATTTATATGTTTACGCGATCTAACCCACAAAACCTCTATTATGGAATGTTCTTTTTGTTTCGTCATATGGCCAGGTATCCATTGTGTAACCAGGTGCCTGTCGAAAACGAGCATGTATTTCCCCGTGCCATAATAATACCTAAAACCTAAACCTGGTGTCGGTTAAGAGGCCTGTTGGCATCACTGTGGCTGTACATATGATGCATCCTCTTACTGGCGTGGTCTATTGTAGCTGATAATACAATCATGGACGGAAAGGGGGTCTGCTTCAGCATACGAAAATAATATAAAGTCTACTACATGAGCATGTAGGCCTGCTGGATCAGATCTTTTCTCTCATCAGCTTGCTTAAGCACACATTCTCTGGATCATACTCTTAAGTTTTTCGGTAAAGTCACGTAGGTAAAAAAAATATATATATAGAAATAATAATATAAATAAAATAATCAATCACGACGTTTCGGAGGCAATACAAGTCTCCGTCATCAGGTGGGACCGTCACAGCTTGATTTACTGTCTCAAGTGACTTGTGTTGCCTCCGAAACGTCGTGATTTATTATTTAATTTCTATTATTATTTCTATTTTTATGTTTTTACCTACGTGACTTTAACGAAAAACCTAAGAGTATGAATCCTTGCAGTCACGAAAGCTTCAATTCTGGAATTCTCTGGATCAGTTTTGACTTTCTCAGTTTCGTCAGCAGCCGCGTGTGGCCCTTTTGTGCTGGGTTCTTACCTGACCAATCGGCCTATTTTATATTTTCTTCTGACGTATGGAAGTTGTAATGTATGCATGTATGTTGAGCTTATTTTGCGCCTTACGTAGGTAACCGTGCTAATCAGAGGTGCGGGCTAATGATGAGATGTTGTGTTCGAGCACCACCGCTAAGATAATGGTCACTACATTTTCCATACGAACGTTCGTAAACCAGCGTCTTGTTTCTTCACATCGTGGCTTTTTTTCCCAAAGTTTTAACTGAAAGGCAGCAATACACAATGCTGCGTGATTTGTTTCTGTTACTTTTACGTGAAAAACACGTTCGAATATAACCTGGACACAGGCAAACAATGTGTTGGACGGATCATCGTTACTTGGATATAATTTTATATTTTGCATATGTCGACATGATGTTGGGGGAAGCTCTCGATACCAATGTCGAGGGATGCTGCCCACGACAACAAGGCTCCAGGTGTTTAGAGATTTCGTGTCGTTTTGCCGTTCCTCCTCTTCCTCCGTTGGAGGAGCGCAGACTGCAATGGTGTTTACTCCAGGGTCCGTAGGGTTACAGACAGTGGCACCACCTGTGTTTCTTGTTTTCGTTACCACAGATACAACTTATAAAACTTTAATATTATTTTATTTTTTATTAATTTTAATTTCATTTTTTACCTACGTGACTTTACCGAAACAACTAAGAGTGTGAATCCTTGCAGTCACCACGAAAGCTTCAAATCTAGAAACAACTAATACCATCATCTGGGCAAAACTAATGTCATCAATTTGAGTTGTCCACAGTGATATTGAATGACTGTCCATTCCATGAACTAGAGCCGAAACGATTATTGGACACTTCCTGATGAAATAAACAAAAAGAACAGCCTCTTGTCTTTTTTTGTTTGTTTAAAAGGAGTAATTTGACCACGTTGTGTTCGTCAGTAACACGCGGTGGGAAAACAAAAAGAACGAAAAGCGTGTGGGGGGGAGTTGGGGAGAATGGGAGATCAAGGAGGTAAGCGATGATACTGGTAGGAACCTCCTGGTTACACCAGCCCACAGGGGATTATTGTGTCCGTCCGTCGTGCAGGGAGGGGCTGGGTGGGGAGGGGAGGGGCTGGGTGGGGAAGGTGGGGCTGGGTGGGGAGGGGAGGGTGGGGAGGGTGGGGAGGGGCTGGGTGGGGCTGGGTGAGGGGTGGGGCTGGGTGGGGAGGGGCTGGTCACCCCGTGGTGCCCTTATAAAACTCAACGTTTAACCTACTCACGCCGGCTTGTGCCCGCCCTCACAGTCGGGCATATTTGCAGAATGTACCATTGACCGAGCAACCCAACGTTCCTACCAGCTCCCTCCGCAGGAATGTGTTAACGAGGAAGCGGACAGCGGAGCGCGATGAACGCCACGAAGAGAGAGAGAGAAGGAGCCGCATCGTGTAGGGGCGGTAGTTGTGTTTTAAATTATTAATATGGGGGTCCCTGAAGGATGAGGGCATGGCGTTAGCGTGCGTGCCACTGGAGTCGGTCGTAGCGGATTATTTTAAATTAAATAAGATATGTTTAAATAATTGTTTATTGCATTTAAAAATATGTTTTCAATAAACATTTGTCACATATAAAAAAAATGTATATGAGCCCGGTAAAGAGCACGGGCGGCAAGGGGGAGGGGATGAATGTCCCGTGGACAACAGAGCCCGGGGCCAGGGGCCTACGGGGCAGGAAACGGGAAGGGCAGTCGGGCTCGCTGCCCCCCCCCCCC
>CM025670.2:5799566-5819209 GCA_014621495.2 Entosphenus tridentatus | reverse complement strand
CACTGGTTCTTCACGTTCTGCAGATGTAGATGCCACTGGTTCTTCACATTCTGCAGATGTAGATGCCACCACCGCCATCTTTTGCATGGCGGTTGACCTTATGACTCTCGGTCCGAACAGGCAACTGGACATACGGACATGTTTGTTTGTACCTCTGAAAGTTCGTAAGTCTAATGTTCGTAAGTCGAGTCGTCTCTGTATACAGTGTCTCATCAGCAGAGTTGGTGAATTCAATACTGGTGAACTGCAAGATGTTTACAGGCAAGGACTGTCCTCTCTGTTAGATATGGGTCCTAGTTCGATGCTAATTGTGTAATACGTAACAGAAAATTATTATTATCATTGTGGAAAATATATAATCGGAAAAATTTGGAATATTTATTTATACTGGAGAAATTATTTTGAGCTAAAAAGCTCTTTTTCACCGACAAACGATAGCTCAACGAAGTATCAGCCAAATACTGTCAATAACATAGAGCATACACTGCGTCATTATATCGGTCTAAAGACGTCACCGCTAGGCCATGTCCACCACCCCTTATTTAAGCACTCCTCTCGACACCGTGAAGGTTCCCCGTTGATAATTAGCAATGCGAATTGGGGGCGCCGCGGTGGTTAGGAGATGTTAACTACCTCTCGTGGTATACAGGAGGTCGTGGGCTCGATCCCGACGCTGACACCTGCTGCTGTATATTTGGAGTTTGCGTGTCTCTCTCTCTCATCATCATCACGGTGGCTAGGAGATGTTAACTACCTCGCCTGGTATACAGGAGGTCGTGTGTTCGATCCCGACCCTGACGCCTGCTGCTGTATATTTGGAGTTTGCGTCTCTCTCATCACCATCACGGTGGCTAGGAGATGTTAACTACCTCGCCTGGTATACAGGAGGTCCTGGGTTCGATCCCGACCCTGTCGCCTGCTGCTGTATATTTGGAGTTTGCGTCTCTCTCATCACCATCACGGTGGCTAGGAGATGTTAACTACCTCGCCTGGTATACAGGAGGTCGTGGGTTCGATCCTGACCCTGTCGCCTGCTGCTGTATATTTGGAGTTT
Organism: Entosphenus tridentatus; assembly: GCA_014621495.2. Taxonomy (NCBI): domain Eukaryota; kingdom Metazoa; phylum Chordata; class Hyperoartia; order Petromyzontiformes; family Petromyzontidae; genus Entosphenus; species Entosphenus tridentatus. Next base: position 5,818,155 of record CM025670.2, on the reverse strand, counting down.
GCACGTTCTCCCCGTGGCCGCGTGGATTTTTCTGCGGGTTCTCTGTTTTTTTCCTCCACATTTAGAAACACGCGTTTAGAGCATTTGGGCTGCTGTAAATGTCCACGCGATGATAATCGCACTTCGTTGAGCTTTCAGTTGTGGCCAGGGTCGCTTCTGAAAAAGAGCTGTATCACTCAGTTGGGCCTTACTTAGTCAAATAAAAAAAATATGTTTAGTTGGGTTTCGAATTCAGTTCGGCTGGCTTGAGCCTCCCAAATGATTCCCCAAAAACACGTGGAGGACCAAGACGGCTATGTAGGCTTAAACGTACATCTCCGTAGGAGCGATGGATTAACGGCACAATCAGCTGCGATCAGCGAGGCCTGACGAACGCAGCCTCTCTTGCCCGTTGAGATTGGATAATCTTGAAATAAAGCCGCCTCATCCCATCACTCCTGCTGCTGTTGCTGCTCCTGCAAGTATCATTCGCGTGTACGCGTGTTGAATTTCGTTCGCACCGTAAGTAGCCAACCGCGCTAATCGGAGGTGCGGGGGAAGAACAATAAACTGAATGCAAAAAGCAGTCCTATAGATATTCTTAGTTCTTTCGGTAAAGTCACGTAGGTAAAAAATGAAATTAATAAAAATAATTAATTTCATTTTTTACCTACGTGACTTTACCGAAAGAACTAAGAATATGAATCCTTGCAGTCACGAAAGCTTCAAATCTAGAATCAGTCCTATAGACATGAGTTTTCCATCTAGGTGATTTAAAAATGCATAACTCCGGTGGCTACCTAATATCGGAAGGCAGAGCGTTCCAGATGGCCGCAGAAGCGCATCCAAAAGCGTGCGATGTGGCGACCGTCTTTGTTTGACGGCTAGATAAAGTTGCTGCTGCTGCTGCTGCTGCTAGGATGACCGTACTTCACGTGATGTTTCGTGCTCCTTGAGGAGATCAGCGAGGTATTGCAGTTCAAAATGTCTCCTCCTGCAGGAGCAGGGAGGTCGTCCTTGGGGCTGGAACAGGGTGCAGCCGTGCAAAATTGCCCCGGGAATTTTTAGTGCATCTTGGCACCCTCAACATGTTCTCAATGGGCGAGAAGAATACGAGCGAAAGTTAAGTGAAAAGCAATTGTGCTCAATCGATTTGGAAACGCCGTATTGGTCGGTGTAAGATCACTCGAAGAGACTTTCTTCGACAATGGCATACGACGGTGATGTTACAGCCGTACCGCTTCATTCATGCAGGGTTGGCCTCGATGAATCTCAAGATTGTTCTGGGCAGGAGCGTTCTGCTTGTGATGTTTGGCGAGTTCTTTTTTCGAGTAAATGTGCTACTCAAGTATCGTTTAATTGTGTTGTTATTTTTTTATTTTATTGAACAAGACGATTCAGGTACACAACACAGAGGATATGAAAGGGATTCTAGATTTGAAGCTTTCGTGACTGCAAGGATTCATATTCTTAGGTTTTTTCGGTAAAGTCACGTAGGTAAAAAAAAATGCAAAATAATAAAAGTAAAATAAAATAAATAATAAAAATAATAAAAATCACGACGTTCCACCTGAAGACGGAAGCTTGTGTTGCCTCCGAAACGTCGTGATTTCTATTTTTTATTTTATTTTACTTTTATTATTTTGAATTCTTTTACCTACGTGACTTTACCGAAAAAACCTAAGGATATGAAAGGGAGTTGACACCAGCACAAACACATTACGGATTACAGTGCAAGGACAACCTGTCTTAAACGTCATGTTTCAATAAACTGTTTAAATAAACTCTGCAACCCGCTGGTGTCTGATACCACAGGAGAATAAGGGGGGGAGGGTAGGGGAGGGGGTATCGTGTTGCTACTTAATGCAACCATACCTGCCAATTAAAATAAGAAATTTCACCACCCAGCTAATGTTGACGATCGAAACCCCCAAAAAGTATCATTCGAATTTCGTTCAAGAAAGTATTGAGTGGAAAAGATGTACGGGAATTTAAATTTTGGTGAAAAAGTGTTTTTTTGTTTGTTGTTGTGAGGACACAAGATTAAAGAGCACTTACTGTGTCATTCTCATTTTACGTACAATTAATTGTACCCAACAAACAAAACGTGGATTTATTCACGCAATCTGAATTTTAATAACGGGGGGCGTAAATAATTTAGCGCTCGTGATTAAATCCCCAGCGCCCATCTTGAAACCTGACCGATATTTCCTCGTGGCTTTCTCAAAGAGTTGGCTGCCAAAAGCAATTCAAGTTCCTTTTAGAGTTTTAAATAATATTTGACATCGCACCATCTTACGACGGATGCATATTTCCCATTGGAGGCATATGTTCAGTTTTAAAAAAAACATTATATGTCTGTTTATTTACCTTGGGGAAGGGGGATGCGAAATGAAGACCCAGAGCATTTTTCCCGTGCACGTGTATTCATATATGTGTACATACACATATATACTCTTATTAATGTGCGTGCATGTGTAATGCATGTAAGTCCAGCTGAGATTAGTAGTACTCGTGTATGTATGTTGAACTTCTTTCGCACTGTACGTATCCAACCGCGCTAATCGGAGGTGTGGATGGAAGGACAACAAGCTTAACGCAAAAAGAAGTTGTGAAAAAATGACTTTTCAATCTTGATGATGTCAAAGTGCAAAGCTCCAGTGGCTTCCTAACATCGAAAGGAAGAGCGTTCCAGACGGTCTCAGAAGCGCGTTTGAAAGCGCGCCATGCAGCGACCGCCTTTGTTCGATGGCCAGCCATCATGGCGACAAGTTGGGGCTCTCATTATCACACTGATCATGATTATTAGATGACTGATTTGGTCATATCGCTCAGGAGTTGGCAGTGGTGCACAAACGCAAAAAACCACAAACCTCGACACATTTGTTCAATAGCACTGTGGCCTTAAAAGTAAAACAATAAAAAAATTATAGGCGATGGTTCGAGCAATTGCCATTCTTCATAGGAAACGTCGCCTATTATAAAACGTCGTCTATTAGATATATTTTTCCCCTTTGAAAGCCACAGTGTTATTGACGAAAGTGTTGAAACATCTTGCCTGTCGGGTTTTACTAGCTGGTTGTCATGTATGCTTAAATGTGTATACGTTGGTGTCAATAGCTGCGCCGGTCCACTGCCATATCCACGTTGGTGTGTGTTCAATCGGCTATTGTTTTAAATCTGCACACGTGTTCTCAAGTACGTTTGGCGGATGTTATCACCAAGTATGAGTAACAGCCCTGAGTCGGTGACGGAAACTCCAGCTTACTGTGGGAATCGTACCCACGAACCTCCGGCATACCGGGCGAGGGAGTTAACACCTCGCCACATCGCAGAGGTTGCAATCGGGTACCCGATACCCGTACCCTACCCGATACCCGGCTACCCGTACCCAGCCGGGTACGGGTACGGGTACCCGTTTGCGACCCTGGTGCGGCCGGGTATGGGTACGGGTAGGCCGTGAGTCACTGGTGAGTCACCGTTTGTCACTCATTTCCCAACGTCTTGTCTCTTCTCACAATTCGAGTTCCTAGAATCAACCCACCCGCGCCTGCAACATGGCTTCATCCCAGAGGTCGCAATCGGGTACCCGTACCCTACCCGATACCCGGCCGGGTACGGGTAGCTGGGTATAGGGTAGGGTACGAGTACGGGTACCCGTTTGCGACCCTAGTGCGGCCGGGTACGGGTAAGGAATCAAAACCCGTTTGCGACCTCTGCCACATCGGCACCCCCATGGGGCGGCTGCCTCGATTTCGAACCTGCGGTGCGACCGCCTCTCGCTCGACAACAACGAACGCTCTGACGCCCCCCCGAAGCCGCGTGGCCACACTCCCCTGCTGCGCGTCTCATTTAGCAGCTCGCGTTTTCTTCTGCGTCTTCCCACAGCGTCGAAGCGGCCCAGAGGGACCTGAAGAAGCTGCCGGCGATTCCAACGCAGGCTCTGAAGGAGCATCCCTCCCTCTGCTACTGGTGAGCGGTTCGGGGAGCGCTCGCTCACGAAGCGTGAGTCTGCCGGTTTCACGCGTGGCAATTTTCGCGATGAAAGGTGTTTGGGTGAGATCGCGTCTACCGTTGGCTGTGTTCGAATGCATATGTGGAGCGGTTGTTTAGCGGTTGGCGCACCGCGCTACGTGACCGATGTTTGAGCTGCCCTCAGTGGCGAACTGACACGTCGCGTGTGCTCCATGCCCCCCCACCCCTCCACCCTTGTGTCTCTACCAGCGAGGAGCGGGTGATTGAGAATTACCAGCGCCTTGTGGGTCTCACCCATGGACAAGCCATCGTCAAGTGAGTTCTACGCGCTTCAACCTGAGCGACTTTTTATCCGTTGGCCTTCCCCGCAGTTTGATTGGATTTTAACGGCGCACTGCGAGTGCAATTATTATCGCCGCCATTGCACTCGCAGGAGATGAAGTGAACGGTGGTGGAGTGAACTTGTCTGCAAACAATGGCAAGCCACCCACATTTTGCTGGTGACTCTGATCCAGTGGTGGAAGCTGCACATTCTCAGAGAGGGGGAAAGTCTCTCTGTAGCACGAACACTGTTGGCATCTGTATGTACTGTATGTGTGTTGAACGTCTTTCGCACTGTACGTAGCCAACCGTGCCAATCGGAGGTGCGGCAGGAGGACAACAAACTAAACGCAAAAAGCTGTTGCTCTAAGGAAATGAGTTTTACATTTAGATTTAAAAGTGCATAGCTCAAGTGATTTCCTTTTTACACATTACATTTGAGTTATTTTTAGTTACATGTCAGCTTTGTGTGGCTTCGCAAGCTGCAATCATTTGGATCCCCAAACTACGTCCGAGACATTTCGTCGCGCGACGTGTGCAACATGCGGTGTGATTCTTGCGATTTCGCTTTGTTTAGTGTCGCACACGTTGGTATTGTAATGCCACAGAGAGAAGCGCGCGGGGAATTCTTTGATCAGTGCATTGATACTCAACGTTCCTCTTGTGTCCTTGTGATCGCTCACTCAGAACCACTTTGCGAAATAACAAAATGCTCTTTTGCACACGGCAAATGCGCAGTGACTGCGAGATTGGGGTTAACCCAGAAGCACTTGCACGGTGTCACGTGATGCACACTTAGGTGGCGGGCTTTTTTTGGGTCATGGAAATTCCCACGATAACGGGTAACATTTGGGTCGCTTTTAACTCCAGGGCGACCATTTCCACATTCTTGTCGACTTTCAGAATCAGCGCAGTGCCGCGTTTTTGAAGAAGCAAAAAATTTACTCGCACAAAACAAGAACCCACGGGTTTTTTCTGGAAAGGACCGGATATTCTGGACAGTGGCTCGTGGACTGTGCTAGGAAACCCAGGAACGTGAAGATATATAATTCCCGGGTGCTTGTGCCCACGGCTGCCTTCAGATTAAGGGCAGTGTGTGCACATGGAATCTTAAATTAAGCTGTTATCAGCCACACCTGGTTTGGCTTACCAACGCATTCGGCGCGCGCGTGTGTGTGTGTGTGTGCTGTTGCCCTTCTCTATTGCAAGCAAACACAGACTGCTGCACAAAAACGTTGGGCTTATCCGCCGGCGCCCGACACTTGGCTCAGGGTTTCACATCTTAGAGATTGTGAGTGGCGGCAGGACGTGCGGCGTTGACGTGTTTGTTGGTCCTCGTCGCAAGCGTCGAGGGATAGAAGATACTTCACTCAAGCATTCTGTCTGTGTTACTGACGACTGCAAAGAGCGTTTGAATTGCACAGGGTGGTCCAGACGTCTTGTCACCATCCAATTGATTGACCCCTGTAATAGAGGTTTTGGGTTAGGTCGCATAAATGTGTCCTTAAACCCGCCGCCACCCGACACAGCCGATAAGTAAGGTTTGTCACGATGTAAAGCTTTCGTGACTGCAGGGATTCATATTCTTGGTTCTTTCGGTAAAGTCACGTAGAAGGAAAATAAAAATAAAAAATACAATAAAAAATACAAGAAAAAAAAATTCTCACGACGTTTCGGCCACAACGCAAGCGGCCGTCCTCAGGAGAAGAACAGAGCTGTCAGACAGAGAGCGTCCTAATGAACACTGCTAAGCTTGCGTTGTGGCCGAAACGTCGTGAGAATTGTATTATGTTTTATTTTTGTTATTTTATTATTTCCCTTCTACGTGACTTTACCGAAAGAACCAATAATAAGGCTTCTCACGTAAACATTACATGCCAATTCGTTACCGGTACAGCACAACAGTGTGTTGGAGAGTAAACCCACAACATTTACAATTCAAGTACGACGTTTTGCCAGTAATTACAACTAGCATCATCAGGCGACAGCCAGAGTTGTGGATAAATCCTCCTGTTTCGCTCTTAAAAAGAGGGTTAAATCAACCTCATAGCGGTACTCCGGGTGCCATAGTACCCCGGCTCTCGCACAATGTCCGTGATGCAGTCATCTTTAGTCTGTTGATGGTCGGCGACGCAGCAATCGACTCATCTCGACGAGCTGTACACGGTGCACTATTCAAAGTAGAATTGTTCGTTAACGGATTTTTTATGCTGATGTTTGGCGTTTCGACATCGGAGTAGCACTGATTGCGGATTGATTAGTACCCCAGTCGCGGAGTTAAGTACACCCCTTAGTGATAATAGTGTCCCAGAAATAAATATTTGAATTGCCTCGGCCATTTTGCATTATTTGGTACCCTGGGGTACCGCCATGAGGATCAAATGTGATGTCGTCACTTGCTTTGGGTAGTGGCGGGTTTAACGGCACATTTACAGTTACGCGATCGAATCCAAAAACTTCTTATGGAAAATTTTGTTCGGGAAAGCCTACGTGTTAAATTGATTGACCCCTATATTTTTACCCCCCCCCCCCCCCCGTGCATATTCATTTCTGTTTAAAATATTCCTTACTTACAAAAAATATTACGTTTTGGAGAATTAAATGGTGGGGGTGGGGGGGGGTTTACAAGACATCTGGACCAGCCTGTATATGAATACTTAAACAAGTATAAGATTGATTTAACACGTCGGCTTCCGCGACCAATATTATCCATAATAAAGGTGTTTCATGGTAGATTGCGTACATATAAATGTGTCGTTAAACGCGCCACCAAATGTTGTGGGGTTACTCCCTGGCGCACCGGTGTGCTGAAGTAGTCACTAATTGACACCTTACGACTTGGTTATGTCGGGTGGTGGCGGGTTTAACGAGAAGAAGAAGACATTACCAGTACTTTTATTTTATTTCTACCTACGTGACTTTACCGAAAGAACCAAAAAGTATTACCCATAAAAGTAACAATATATTTTTTTTCCTCATAAGAGACCATCTTTGGTTGTTAGGCCTGTAAAATTTTCGAGCTCTATTCCTCAAAAATGATCTCTGTTCAGGTAATTGAAATGCTTCGCGCATAAAGTTAGTATGCCAGGATTATTTCCACGGGGTTTTGTCAATGTAAATAACTTAAAAAACTAAAAATACACAGGATGCCAATTAAGGAGGAAAAGAATTAGATACAGAACAGAAAATCTAATTAGGGGAGTAACATTGATGACCTCATCACGAAGGGGACATGATGATGACAGTCTGAGACAAAAGGTCGTTGAGGTTTATTGCTTGCGGGCCAGATTACACAGCAGTGCAGAGCGCGGCTCAAAGACTTCTTCTTCAGCAAAGATGCAAAAAGTCATTCGCCATTCATTTCGGCGGACTGATGAAAATTAATTGGCGCAAGTGAGCACGCTTTCGGCGGCCGTACAGTCTTCGCTGCTTGCGAAATTCGCATTGTAACACATGTAAATTCACACTGAAATTCACACTAAAATTCACACTGAAATTCACACTGAATTCACACAGACATCCACACTGATATTCACACTGAAATTCACATTTAAATTCACATTGAAATCCACACTGAAATCCACATTGAAATTCACATTGAAATTCACATCGAGATTCACACTGACATTTACATGGAAATTTACATTGAAATTCACATTGAAATTCACACTGAAATTCACGTTGAAATTTACATTGAAATTTACACTGAAATTTACATTGAAATTCACATTGAAATTCACATTGAAACACGAAATTCACATTGAAGCACGTTTTCACAAGCTTGCTTTGGTAATACGTGTCTGCTGGACATTCGTGAAGAAGAGCTTTTTGCTCAACAGATTCCTCCAGTGTGAATACAGATTTTGATTTTGAAGTGAAGATTCTGATGCCAAAGCAATTTGCTGCAGTTCGAGCTATCGATACTGCTCCCGATCAAAGCCAGCAGTGAAAAACTGGAGGACCCGGAGAAAAAATCCACGCAACAACGGGTAAAACATGCAAACTCCAAATATACAGGCGTCAGGGTCGGGATCGAACCCTTGACCTCCTGTATACCACGCACGGAAGATAACATCAGTAGCGGTATCGATAGATAGGACTCACTTGCTTCAAACTGATTTGGACCAGCTGCCACTCCTTGCACATGCGATGCCTTCTTGGACTTCCGCTGGTTCGACTTCGTCACAAATGTCACCGTTGCATCTGCGACCGGTCTCCTCGCAGTCGAGAGCTTAGTTCAAGGGGGAGATGGCTCTGGTGTCACTTTATGGTTCACATCGTCCTGTCTCGATGCGCAAACTCCTGCAGCAAAATTTCGCACTTCGTTTGGTGGTCGACGTTCAGAGTGAACCGCGACTCTCGAAGGAAGAGCGCCGCCGCGGTGGTCGCGGGGGGGGGGCCGCCCCCTCGTGATCCGTGGATGGAACAAATCACTCGAGACACGCCGGTGCATGGCAGCAAAGAGCGGGCCGATGCGAACGCTGTCCGCAAGAGGTCACGCGTTTGGCGCAACGGTCCTTCGCCGAGACCGTGCGCGATGAGTGAATGTGGGGAGCGCCGCCTCTGCCGCCGCCGCCGCCGGCGGTGGTAGTGGTGGCGATCAGCAGAGCGGCCGCCTGGTCCTCCCGCGGTCCCTGTTGGAGACCGTGCGCGCGAAACAGACCCCATCGAGCGAGCCGAACGGAATGTGCCAAACGTGCCCAGTGTTTCTTGGACAACCTCGCGCAACACCAGCCTGTAAACAGATTGGAATGGCCCGTTGTGACGCATTGTCTCTACTGCCGTGCGCATGCGTGCGCGCGCGTGTGTGTGCGTGGCTGTTCGTGAGGTGCTTTGCTCACAGCACTTGCCCCAACAGTCTGTTAAGGCTACACGGGGGATTTTTGTCCGTGTCTTTGTCTGTCCAGCTGTAATTTCAGATCTTGCAAGCACAGCATGTTATACTTGAACAAAAAATGGAAGTTTTTTTTTTTTATCTTCGCTAATGATATTCTCTGATTTGTATGTGTTGGCCACAGTTATATGAGCATTATCGAAGCTCTTCCAACCTACGGAATTCACTACTACAATGTAAAAGTGAGTCACTTTGTTATTTCAGTCGTTAAAATGTCATGTGTTTAGTCTCATCGGCACACATCCGCAGTGGCGAAATGTTATCTCCCTCACCTGGTATGCAGAAGGTCGTGGGTTCAATCCCGAACCTGAAAGCTGTATATTTTGAGTTTGCATGTCTCTCCCAGTGGTCACATTGATTTTTTCTCCGGGGCATCTGGTTTTTCCCTCCACATTTGAAATCGACATCACACGTTTAGAGTATTTGGATGCTATAAATGTCCACGTGGTGATAAGCCACTTCGTTAAGCTACCATTTTTGGCCAGGTCACTTCTGAAGAAGAGCGATATAGTTTGGTGGGCCTTACCTGGTGTGGTTTGTAAACATTACCACTGGGGAGACAATGGCTGTGGTGTTGGCCACCCATGCACCTTGTGTAACATGCTGGCTTTAATAGGTGCTCACTAACAGCACTTGCCCCAAAATTCGGCTAAAGCTATATGGGGCGATCTTTGTATTTATCTTTGTGCATGAATCTGCTGTGTAGGACAAGCAGGGGATCCCATGGTGGCTCGGTCTGAGCTGGAAGGGCATCTTTCAATACGACTACCAAGACAGAGTTCAGCCAAGAAAGGTACAATCCGCCCATTCATTCATTCTTTCAAATCAGAAAGGGGCATGTGTGTGTGTGTTACATTATATGTTGAGAATGTAACATTTGAAAAGTGACCAGTCTGAATGACCTGAGGGTGCAGCCCTGCATTAATTACTTATTTGACCCACTTTTGATGGGACGACGGGCTGAGCTGATATATCAGCCCGGGGGGACGTGAACCTCGTGACCTTGCGATGGCGAGGGCGGTTGCTCTAACCCAGAGGTCGGCAACCTGCGGGCTCTGGAGCCGCGTGCGGTGGCTCTTTTAAGGAGCGCTTCGTGACATTTATTCATTGAGGACCACCATTTCGTATTCACGTTGCATTGCGGCTTTTTGAAATGTTGAGGGTTTTTTTTTAAATACCGAATACGACAAAAGTGGCTCTTCTTATCGTGGTTGTCTACTCTCTGCTCTAACCGCACAGCGCGAGCCGGCTGCTTTGGAAGGGGTTCGTTTAATTGAGGGTTTATTTGATTCAGGCGAGGGGGGGAAAAGCACAATTGCCCATGCTGGGAATGTGTGAGGAAGAAGCCCCCCACCATCTGAATTTCTGATGTGGAGCGACCCATGGTGGCTAGGAGATGTTAACTACCTCGCCTGGTACACAGGAGGTCGTGGATTCGATCTCAACCTTGATGCCTGCTGTACATTTGGGAGTTTCTGCGTGTCTCTCACTCCCCCCGTGGTCGCGTGGATTTTTCGACGGGTCCTCCAGTTTTTCCCTCCACATTTAGAATCAACAATTTACCTTTCGAGTATTTGGCTTCTATGTATTTCCACTTGATGATAAGCCCACTTCGTTGAGCTATCATTTGTGATTGCCAGTTGACTTCTGAAAAGGAGCTACATAGCTCAGTGGGCCTCTCCTGGCAAAATAAAAAAGAGTTTAACAGTTTTATTTTGCTAGATAAGTCGAGTGCCATTCACTCTCTTTTTTTTTTTACGATCAGTGGAAACAAGAAGATGCTCGGTGTAGTCGGCACTTTGCTTCGTTCATCATTTCGTAATTTTTTTTTTTATAAATAATAACTTTGCTTTATGTAAACCCAAACCTCTCGCTCACTCTCTCGCTCACTCTCTCGCTCACTCTCTCGCTCACTCTCTCTCTCATTCACTCTCTTATTCCCAAACTAAATGTGTCCGTTGTTCATGCCGCTTCTCCAATGGTCACGTGCAATGCGCCGACAGCGCATTGTCCGACCTGTAATCTTTTCCACCACGAGTTGAGTTTTTTCGCCATCGCAATTGCAATTTAGCAAGAGCCTCTGAACGAGCAATCACGGCGCATTCACCGGTAAGAATGGAGGTGGGTGGAGTAATGGCTGAGACGAGACTAAATATAGCCAACTTTCCCCCCCCCCCCCGATTATACACAACTGTACCCCAAGACATAATCATCCTAACGAGGCTGCTGCACATTGTCTTGAAGTGGGTCGGTCAAGTGCTGTGTTTTTGTTTGGCTGTGGTAGCGCCATGTGTGCCAGTGTTGGTGACAAATTGCCTCGCATCAGAGATGAGTGCATTCGCCGCAGGCGACGCCAATTAGGAACTGTTTCACGACCAGCCGCACGTTGATTAACCACGCGTGGCTACGTACGGTGCGAAAGAAGTTCAGCAACATGCGTACGAGTTGTTGGGCGGCGCACGTCTCCCACTGGCATTCCTGAGCTTGTGTTGGAAATTCCACGTTCTTGTGGCAGGGGGTCGATCTCTTAACAAGACAACGGTCGTCACCGACGTGATTAAAATGCCTTGGAGGGCAGTTAAAAATGACGTGATTAACCCTTTCCCGTTCCGAGACGTCTTGCAAGTTGCAGGGTGGGTGAATCTCGGGACGTGCGAGCGGTTCAGCGTTGATTTTATTTAGAGAGGCGTAGTAGCGCCGTTGTTTTTAGGGACATTGTTACTCACCGCAGAGAACCGTAGCGACACAACCACCGCACTCTACGATGGCTGGCACCAAAACTGTGGCGCCAAAACTGTGCCGCCACATGACCTCCCACATGGCCCTGTGGGCGCCTCAGTGCATCTCCAAGTCGGAAGACGTCAAGTTGTTTTATTATGATGTACGTGTACGTCATCGGAACGGGAAAGGGTTAATGATCTATAATTTGACATTGATATGAACACACTTTTGAGAACCGGTGTAAAACAAACCACGCGTGTCCTTGACTATATTCGAAAGGTTTGCTAGAGGCGTGAAGTAATATTGTTTATGTGACACGATTGAAACAATTCACCGCTCCCCCCACCGAGCGATTGAATTAATCGTGATGATGCAATCGCACCCGCATTGGCCACAGAGGTCACTGGAACGCTTACATATAAATAAGAGACAAAGATCCCCCAGATAGCCTTTGACAGACTGCTGAGGCAAGTGCTGTTGGCGAGGAGCACCTGTGAAGGCCGACACGGCACACGAGGTGGTGAGTGGGCAACACCACGCCGGGCCGCCTTTTTCTCTCTCGTGGCGATGTTTACACACCGCACCAGGTACTCATTTGAGGCTGAGTCGACCTAGGGGAGGCCCAGGACCGGTTTAAATATTCGTCACTGTTGATGGCCGCGAGCTGAAAGTGTACATGGTGGTGGTGGTGGTGGGAGTGATGGTGATGATGATGCGGGGAGCGGTAGTGTAGCGTTTAGCGCGCAGTACTGCAAGCCCCGCCACCCCAGTTCAATTCCCGCTCATTTCCAACATCCGTGACGAATATCTGGGCCGGTCCCGGAGCTCTCCTAGGTCGACTCAGCCTCAAATGAGTACCTGGTGCGATGTGCAAACAACTGGGGAAGACAAAGGTGGCCGGGCATGGTGATGTCCACGCCACTGTTGTCGCGTGTTGTCCCGGCCTTCATAGGTGCTACTCGCTAACAGCACTTGCCCCAACAGTCTGTTAAGGCTATACGGGGTGGAGGGGGGGGGGTCTTGTGTATTTTGGTGGCGGTGTGCAAAAACGTGTGAATAGCGCTTAGGGTTTATACCAGACGTCCTTAAGGAGGACACTTGAATATCGCTTCCGTATCCTTAAGATAAAGTGTCTTCGGGTAAGGACGCACGCACGTCTGCGATGGCAGGTCGCGCGTGGCGCGCGCGAGCGCGTGACGTTGGCGTCAAATTTCGAGTGAGAAAATTAAGCCCCAAGGATGAGATATCTTTTATTTATTATTAAACCAAAGCCGTCGACTCTGTGGATACTGAATATGCTGCGGTGCTGCATTTGTCAAAAGAGGACGATGTCGTCCATACTGGATGTGCTGGCCAAAATTCCACTTGAGATCATTATGGGGGAAAAAAAAAATATCTGCTCCGGCCAAACTCGGCCTAGACGGCTAATCGTCACGAATAAGTGGGCTCCTATATCTGAAAGCATAAACATCGATTAGAAGGAGGCGCAAGCCACATTGGTAGGGTGGTAGCATTGCTCTCTCAGAGGGGGGTAAAATATCAAAGTGCCCTAGCTCTTAGCAGGCTGAGCATTTAATTCAGGATAATGTCACGTTGACTTTCATCTCGTTCAAAGTCAAGCCCCAGTGATTTCCTGCTTCAAATACGCATTGACGCAGCGTTCGTCTATTTCTCGTCCGTGGCGCTGAGCCAGGCGGTGGAAATTCCATTGTCATATGGCAGGGGCAAGTCTGTCCACGGGAACAACTTCCCTTCAAAAGTGGTACTTATTTTATCAACTCCAGAGGAATGATGGGCTGAGTCAATGCCCAAGCAGGATTTTAACTCAAACCTTGCGATTGCGAGCCGCTCGCTCCCCCCTGCCGAGTCATCATTTGACACCAAATTCCAAATCGATCAGATTATTTATTTGTATTTGAGGAGGAATCCTATGAGCTATAAAGCTCTTTTTTCGCAGATGCCCCGTAGGGGCGGCTCAGAACGTTACAACAACAAACGGTTTCAAAAACGCAATGGGAGTGCAAGGTATAAGAAACGTGAGCAAATCACAAGAAAAAAATATGTTTATCTTACAAGGTAGGACCCACTGAGCTGTTAGCTTCTCTTTTAGAAGTGAACTGGCTACAAATGACAGCTCAACGAAGTGGCTTATCACGTGGAAATGTACAGCAGCCAAACAATGTAAACGCATGGTTCTAAGTGCGCGCGCGCCTCCTGGGTAATATGTGAACAAGCCTATCACCTTTTCGATTTAAAGCTTTCGTGACTGCAGGGATTCATCTTCTTGGTTCTTTTGGTAAAGTCACGTAGAAGGGAAGTAATAAAATAATAAAAAGAAAACATAATAAAATAATTCTCATAATTTTATTATGTTTTACCGAAAGAACCAAGAAGAAGCCTATCACCTGTAAGTTAAAACGTGCTACATCTTGTTGTTGTGCTGAATATGCCATTTAAGAGATTGCTTTGGACAAAAACCCTCGGTGAACTCTGCAAGAGTAGGTCACAATATCAGGTGACTTCCCCCCCCCCCCCTTTGAATTTGCCGCAAATTGTAATGGAGTCGTAATATTCCACCGGGAGAAAGGACGCTCGCCCTGAAGGATCAGCCTCGGGCTGGGACCGAGGTGTCCAGCCTAATTATTCTTTATCGGAAGCGACAGGGCACGCTCAAACGTAATGTGCTCGTGTGTGACAAAAGATAATTAAAACGCCGCGGTGCCCCCTACAGCCTCACCATTTCTGTCTCGCCTCACCCCAGAGCATTATTAATCATATGAACACATTCCTATAGCTTTGGGTATTCCCACAAACTGTTGGCGCACTGCGGTAGCGAAATGTTAACTTCCTCACCTGGTATGCAAGAGATCGTGGGTTCGATCCTGACGCCTGTATATTTGGAGTTTGCATGTTCTCCGGGTCCTCCGTTTTTTTTCCTCCACATTTAGAATCAACACGCCTTCAGAGTATTTGACTGCTATTAATTTCTACACGTTGAGCGACTTCGTTCAGCTATCATTTGTGAGGGCCAATTCGTTTCTAAAACAGAGCTGTATGGCTCAGTAACTTGTAAAATAAAATAAAAATGTTTAGTTTTAGATTCTTGTTTGCACTCGGTGAGAAAGTCCTCCCCATGAGTTTTCGGGCAAATGTGCAATGGCCTGTAAATATGATAAATATCGGTGCCGCTAACCTGGTTTGGTGTGCTTGATGGCTTTAAGCTTCACATCCCCTGGAATGTGTTACTTTGCGATTTGCATCTGCCCCGTGTTGTAATGAATGGAAGAAGCATTTGCCACGCACGCTCATGTAATATTTCTCAGGCTTCTGCCATGCGGGTCTTGTCATTTTATTTTCGTTGGCGCACATTCCACGACGCCGTTGCGGCCACCAAGCCAATCCATCATCCGTGCCGAGTTGTACATATTTCAGGAGCACTCTGTATTCATTTGTCTTTTGGACCCCCACAGGGTATTTCCACTGCCTCTTCATAATACCTTGATGCTAAGGCAGTCCCTCATTTGGATATAAAACCCGGTGACGTCTAATTAAACCGTCTGGATGGATGGGTAGACGATTTATCGCATCAAGCAAATTATTTGGTGACTGGAAAGCCACCGTTGGCAGTGCTGCACACAAGCACAATTAACGAGATAGCCCATCCAAGTGGCTTATCATGTGGAAATTCATAGCAAGCAAAATACTCTAGACGCGTGATTTGGACGGAACAAAATGGAGGATCCGGAGAAGAATCCACGCTACCACGGGGAGAACATGCAAACTCCAAATTGACAGGCGTCAGGGTCAGTCTCGATCGATCCCACAACCTCCTGTATACCAGGCGAGGGAGTTAACATCTCGCCACCGCAACACAATGTGTGCCCAGCAAACTCATGAACGCAGACTGCTTAGACCTTCTGTGTCATTAGCTAGGACATTAATGATTCATCTCCCCCTCCACAAACCTTTACAATGGCTGTCCGAACACACAGCTTACATTACATGGCTTAAGGAATACCGTGGCTCTCCCGTGTAGGATTTTGCGGTTGCGCCGCATAGGACTTCCGACACATTTTCCAGTTGTTGCCACGATGTTGCTTGGGCGCGATATCCGACGATCTGCTCTGCGTGCCCCGGGACCTTCAGTTTGCGCGAAGCCGACGTTTGAATTCGAGCCGCAGCCACCGTTCATCGGGAGCTGGAGCTCTCCGTGAAGACGTGAGAACAACGCGAGTTCAAATCCCAAGCAAGGTTGGCAAGAGCCATTCATTTCCCACGGCTGAATTAACAAAACGTAAGTGCATGATGGAATCCTGTAAGGTCCATAATGTGTACGGAAACAGAGGTGGACAACTACAAGCCTCTTGGCCCATGCAAAGTCCGCATTGCGATTCGTTTCTGTCCTTTATTGAAAAAATCCAGGGGATCCATTGCCTCACTTTGTAATGAAGACCGGAGACCCATATTTATATTGTCAGCCTGTACTGCATTTCATGACACTGGCCGTGCATTGCGGTTCACACGCACGCGCCACCCAGCACTTGCGAAGGTTGTTGGGTGACGCACACGCGGAGGTTGTGAAACTCTCAAACCCGCTGGGCTATAAAGGTTGGACAGGATATGACAGTACAGCAAGTAGGGGGCTTTGTCGTACCCACCTGTGTGCACGTTCGAGTGTTGTTATCCCCCCCAATTCCATATGTACAGGTTTTTTCGAGGCACAGTTTCCCTAACACAAGACCCCGGATTTTATTGTCATGTCCATATTTGCTGCCTCTGTGAGAAATCTTCTTCTTGTCATATGGCGGCTCCTGTAGATGCAGAACAACGACTACAATTTCACATCCAGGTGGTCAAGCCAGACGACCGCGTCAGAAATAACAATGGTCTATGTGGCCTCTGTGCATAGTGAGCGTGCCTCCATGTCTACAGTAGCTCGGTCCTCTCGTGCGTCACGTGACCAGTGTGTGGCCACCCCCACCGTGGATCCCTCCCACTCATATGTACCTCTCTCTCTCTCTCCCATCGAAATGAACACGTGACTTGTGTGTATGTGTGGCAGAGGTCGCAACCGGGTACCCAATTCCCGTACCCTACCCGATACCCGGCTACCCGTACCCGGCCGGGTACGGGTACGGGTACCCGTTTGCGACCTGGTGCGGCCGGGTACGGGTAGACCGTGAGTCACTGGTGAGTAACTGTTTGTCACTCATTTCCCAACGTCTTGTCTCTTCTCACAATTCAAGTTCCTAGAATCAACCCACCCGCGCCTGAAACATGGCTTCATCCCAGAGGTCGCAATCAGGTACCCGATACCCGTACCCTACCCGGCCAGGTACGGGTAGGGTACGGGTACGGCCGGGTACGGGTACCCGTTTGGGACCCTGGTGCGGCCGGGTACGGGTAAGGAATCAAAACCCGTTTGCGACCTCTGGTGTGTGACCATCCCCACTCTGGGTCACTCTCACCGCCGCCCCTCCCTTTGAAAACAGACGCCACTCCGTGCAGCAGCAGCAGCATCAAGGCACTTATGTAGTAATAATAATTTGCATTTATAAGGCGCAATTCATCCAGGGATCTCAGTGCGCCAACGCACGAAGTGGTCATACTTGGGAAGTGTAGGCCAGGCGAAACAGGCGAGTGTTTAGAGAAGACCTAAAGAGGGTCTAGTGACCTCGCCTGTCTAACCACCTTACGTAGCCTCTCCCTCCCCATCCCCATCCTCATCTCTCCTGACCATTTCCCACTCCTTTTCCCCTTTATTTCCCGTCCTTTCTCTACTTCCCATTCTCACGTCCATCTTATATGTCCATGCAGTAGAAGCCTTTACCCCTCCTTCCCTTCCCGTGCCGCGTGCCACGGGCACAACGTTTATTCATGCACAGCTGAAGAGACGCCGTGAGACTTGAAGCGAGCGCGGTTCGGCTACGTACGGTGTGAAAGAAGTTCAGCATGCATACACATACAAGCGAGGCCTTGTGTCCTGTACCACCAGGTCAAGCTTCCCAATGCAGAGGGAGGGCAAGGGCTGTTTGAACTGTGCTTTACTGAAGGGGATGAGGTTCTGTTCGGCTCAAGGTTTTAAAGGAGGTTTTACATTCCTTGCTGGTATCGGTTATCGCTCCTCACCGAGGCAGGCACGGAGGCTTTTTTTTGCGTTTCCCACAATTGTGCTTCCTCTTCCGTAACCTCACTTTTGAGAAACCCATTTGTTCAGAGATCAATTTGTTAAGCAAACTGAATGCTGTGCATGCAGTACATAGGCTTGCCAATTTCCTTATCTCCGCCTAACAATAGAAATACCTTTATTGTCGGGTCAGCTTATGGACTTTCCAGAACAATTTTTTCCAGCTCTCCCGATGATGTGGTTTTCGAGCTGGTGCCGCGGTGTTGTTTGACACGACCATGAAACTGTTTGACACGACCATGAAAAAAATTAACCCGTAAAAACAAAGTTTTTCACTATAAATCCTTTATATGCGTGGTGGCTAGAGTCCTCTCGTCCTCTGGCTTGAGATGGCTGCCACCTATGGGTCAGATGATTGCCTGCCACCATTAAGCAATTGGTAATTAAATATATATATATATTTTGCCTAAAAAGTGTAAACTTTTCACGAAAATAAATTGTCACGCACAACGAGTCTGTGTGCAAAATGTCAGCTCGATTGGATCACGGGAAGTGGGTTAAAAAACGACCGA
>CM025670.2:5772634-5799556 GCA_014621495.2 Entosphenus tridentatus | reverse complement strand
AATGTCAGCTCGATTGGATCACGGGAAGTGGGTTAAAAAACGACCGAAAGATTTGCACGGTCGTAAGCAAGCAAGCAAGCGCGCAAGTGAACTTAATGTAAAGGATTTAAAAAGGGAGCAATCTTATCCCGTGGTGTTTATTTAAACAGGGAAGCTCTCTCTCTCTCCCCGCTTGTTTCAACAATTTGTGTTCAATCAACAGCGATAGGCTCCTTAAACACGATGCGGCTAGGGGTCGTCCATAAATGACGTCCCCCCCCGAGTGGGGGGGGGGGCCAGACATTTGTGACGATGTGTGACGAGAGGGGGTGTTTGAGAAATGTGACGTCACATCGAAATGCGCAACTTTAAATAAATATAGAATTGTTATAACAACACTAATTGTTATAACAACACTCCTACAACATCAGAGTGCAGCGCCGCATTAAATACGCACTACAATGACAATAGTTTAAAGCCATATGAAGCATGTTTTGTTTTCAAAATGGAAATATGGTTTTGGGGGGGGGGGGACAGAGCTTTGTGACGTCATATTTGAGGTGGGGGTCTGACTTTTTGTGACGCCGTGTAACGAGGGGGGGGGGTCAAAAATCGTCCACAATCGCGTGACGTCATTTATGGGCGGCCCCCTAAGCTTCCGTTTGTGAGCAGCAAGAGCCCTCCCGCTGGACTTGCTGACTACGAAAGGCAATCGAGGAACAAACACAAATGGAGCGTTATTGGCAATTAAATAAACAGTGTGTGCCTTGCGTGTGGGGGGTATGGAATGGATTCGTATGCATTTTTTTCGTCACCATTAATGCTACACGGCCACACATAACGCATGCTTTATGTCTTAAACTGGTGGATGTATGTTGTGTAGTTTGTGTGATGAAGTTAAAATATGTTTTTTTTATATATTTAAAATACATTAGCTGCAGTAGGCTGCCAGGGTTTGTTTACAAGGTGGACCCGACTTTGTTTTGGGAAATTATGTTTGTTTAGTCTGGCTGCGTCATTAGTGGCAATCTCTCTTTAAGCCACGCGGCACGCAAATCGTCGAGAAAAATATAAATGATAGGTGACTCCTTTCACGTCCTATGAAGAAGGCCCACTGGCCCAAACGCCGCGTGTTTTCTACTTCTGTTTGGGTTCGATCCCGATCCTGACACCTGCTCTACATTTGGAGTTTGTGTGTCTCTCTCCCCGTGGTCACGTGGTATTTGGCTGCTACAATGTTCCCACGTGATGAGCCACTTCGTTGAGCGGTCACTTGTGGCCAGGTCACTTCTAAAAAAGAGCTGTATAGCTCAGTGGGCCTTAAGGGCCGTCCATAAATGACGTCACGCGATTTTGGACGATTTTTGACCCCCCCCCCCTCGTCACACGGCGTCAAAAAGTCAGACCCCCCCTCAAATATGACGTCACAAAGCTCTGCCCCCCCCCCCCAAATAAAACATGCTTCAAATCGCTTTAAACTATTGTCATTGTAGTGCGTATTTAATGGACTGCCCCTTATCTGGTAAAATCAAATAAAAATTATAGATTTTAAGCTTTCGTGACTGCAAGGATTCAAACTCTTAGGTTTTTTCGGTAAACTCACGTAGGTAAAAAAGTATATAAATAAAATAATAAATGACAGTAAATTTAGCTGTGACGGTCCCACCTGATGACGGAGACTTGTGTTGCCTCCGAAACGTCGTGATTTATTATTATATGTTTATTATTTATTTTATTATTTATTGTTTACCTACATGACTTTACCGAAAAAACCTAAGAGTATCAAAAAAAAAAATTTGAAACCACAGTGTTATTGACAAATGTGTTGGAGTTTCTTGTTACCGTCGTCGGCGTAATCTGTACCATGGCACGGCTGCTGTTCGCGGTTCAGAATCGCGTGCACCGCGGCACGCCGGAGAGTCAAATTGGGACGACGAAATTCAAGAAAATGTTTGCGTCAGCCATCGGACACGCGGCTTCCTGCCGCCTCGCACGCGCCGGGCTGCCCCATCGATCGCCGCTTGACCACGGAGGGATCGGAAGCACTCGCCGTGACTCTTGAAACGTATACAAGAGGCGGTCGAAAAGTTTTTCGAGAGTGAGAAATGAGAAACGGAAAGCACTTTGCCGTTTCTCTTTCAATGATAATCCGAGGAGGGAGGGGGGGGACGGTGAAAATTCTGAGAAATTAGAATGGGATTCTCTCGAGAGGAAGCGCTCACTGCCGCACAATGCTCGTCAAGAGTTATCTGGACACCCAATCTTCGTGCAATAGTTAGGGTGATGTCAAGAGTGCCTTGGTACGGTTGGAGGTTGCTGTTAATATAGATCAAATAATTATACAGCACAACGTAGATTATAATCAACGTACACCTACAGCCAATTTGTCGATTCGCCGCTGGATGATGGCCCTCACCGTATTAACCCTTTCCCGTTCCAAGACGATTGCAAGTTGCAGGGTGGGTGTCCCGTTCGCCGCTGAATCTCGGAACGTGCAAGTGTCTCGGCATTCATTTTATTTAGGGAGGCGTAGTAGCGCCATTGTTTTTAAAGACTTTGTCCTGACCGCAGAGAACTCTAGCGACACCACCGCACTCTTGACAGCCGACACTGTGCCACGCGCCCTCCCGCATGACCCTGCGAGAGCCTCTGTACCGATAAAGTTGTTTTATTTTAGCTTTCCTTCCGTTTCCGTTCCGATGACGTACACGTACGGGGAAGGGTTAATGACCCCAGTTCTTCACCACATTTGGGTTAGCACGAGTACTACGATGCATGTTGCTCTACTTTGCTACCTACTGCCCTGAAAACCTGCCTTCCTATGCCTTACAGAACCATACTGTATAAACTATATAATGTTTGTATTAATTAATTACAATACTGTATTGCACAGTAAAATGTAAAGTAAAAAAGCAAGGTGAATTCTTAGCCTACCTATATGAACTGCAATTTAATCGAAAGTTTTTTCAGGAAACAATCCTATCTGCTATGAAAAAAAAACTTTTAGCATGCATTGAACGTATCGTATCGTGATAACCTTAAAATTAAATCGCTAAAGCTACGTATCATACATGCATTGAACGTATCGTAACGTATCATATTGTACTGTACCCACCAAGATTCTGTCCGTCGTCTGCATACTTGAACGATGTTAGTTTGCTGATGGCAATTTTGTCGTATCGCTATCGTAAGATCGAAATATCGTTAGTCGGACCATCGTAACTCGGGGACTACCTGTATAATAGGTGATCTTTCGGGCAATGGTCCTTTCATCACAGTACCATACTGCTTGATCACTTTTATAGTGGAGAGCCTTCCACCAGCAGTGGCATTAGCCAGACATTTCAGGGAGTTTCCTACCAAACCAAATTTATTGATTGTCATTTTTTTTACATATATAAATATTTTATTTTTTTAAATCCACAGCCTGATCTTACGTAAGATTACAGTATTCTACTTCGTCGTAAGTGAGCAGCTGTCAGACCATGCGGATAAGACGCCGCGACACCTCAACACAACCTCTCATTGACCTATTTGGCTTATAACCCGTGCAGCGGCGAAAACACGCGTCATTATATAACGTACGGCACGCGTGAAGGATAAAGAGAGGGAAAATGTTTTAGATGTACATTTTTCGCGAATATGATGCTCGCATGCTTGTTGTACGTGTGTGCGCGTGCGAAATATGAGGTTGTTGGACATTTGTGTGCAGGAGCAATCAGGCTGTTTTGAGAACAAGATGCAAACATTGTTTGTCTGGCTTCACGATGTGGCTTTTAAAGGGCCATATTTGCGGCTTGCCTAGCACGGTGTACCTATGTTGAACTTCTTTCATAACCGCACGTAGCCGACCTTGATAATCGGCGGTGCGGGGGATGGACAACACACTAAACACAAAAGGCAGTTGTAAAGAAATTCGTTTTCAATGTAGTATAGTGGTGTAGTGTATAGTGAAGTGTATAGTGTGGTATTAATAATAATTCTAATTTATAATGCGAATTCCATACTAGGATCCCAATGCGCAATGCATGAAAAGCAGTAACCAAACACCTAAAATCAGGACAACCGACCAAACTAAAGAGGGAAGGCTCAGTTTAAAGAGATGGGTTTTCAAAGCGGACTGAAATACATCTGATTGCCTGATTTCAAGTGGCAAAGCGTTCCATAGCTTGGGTGACATGCTCACAAAAGCCCGACCGCCATAAGAGTGCAACCTCGACCTGTGAGTGCCGAGTAGTCCGAGATCAGAGGATCTTAAGGACCTTGATGCAATATATCAAAGGATGAATTCCTATAAGTAATGTAGTGTGTGTACGTTGAGCTTATACTGATAGGAACCTCCTGGTTACACCAGCCCTCAAGGGATTATTGTGTCCGTCTGTCCGTCGTGCAGGGAGGGGCTGGGTTTGGAGGGAGGGGCTGGGTGGGGAGGGTGGGGAGTGTGGGGCTGGGTGGGGAGGGGCTGGGTGGGGAGGGTGAGGCTGGGTGGGGGGTGGGAGGGGTGGGGCTGGGTGGGGAGGGGCTGGTCACCCCGTGGTGCCCTTATAAAACTCAACGTTTCACCTACTCACGCCGGCTTGTGCCCGCCCTCACAGCCGGCAAATTTCCGGAATACACCACGCCGCCGTTGACCCTGGCCATTGACCGAGCAACCCAACGTTCCTACCAGCTCCCTCCGCAGGAATGTGTTTTTGCACTATACGTAGCCAATCGTGCTTCATAGGAGGTGCGGCGGAAGGACAACAAACTAAACACACGCAAAAAACTGTTCTAAAGAAATTCGTTTTTCAATCTAGATAATTTAAAAGTCCACAGCTGCAATGATTAGTCGATTAGTGAACTTGGCCCCTGCCCCCGGAATGTGAAATTCCCACCATTAAATTTCGATTTAAAGCTTTCGTGAATGCAGGGATTCATCTTCTTGGTTCTTTCGGTAAAGTCACGTAGAAGGGAAATAATAAAATAATAAAAATAAAACATAATAAAATAATTCTCACGACGTTTCGGCCACAACGCAAGCAGCCGTCCTCAGGTGGAGAACAGGTCTGTCGGATATAATAGCCGCGCTGCGCTCGTTATGAACGGTCAAAGCTGCCGAATCTCGTCCTAAAACTTTCATTGTAATCGACCAGACGCACCCGCGTGTAAATTCTCCAGGCTTACGAATGCGAGGAGGGGAACGGTGGGCGTGTGTGGATTGTTTGTCAGCGCAGTGGAATGTTTTTTTGGCTCGCCTAATGGACGCGGCAAACGCGCCCACGAGGATTGCGTTGTATCTCGGGTGGGGCGGCCGCCCGGTGTTGTGTGTGGGCGTTGCCGCACGCGGTTGAATGAATCACTCGGGAACGACTTTTAGCTTGGGGAACAACGGCTGCAACGAACACGCGCGAAAAAATTGAGTGTCGTGGCGTTATTTTAGCCTCCGCCCCCGCCTCTGTCTATAGATACTATTACTTTGATTTGTTACGGTCATCAGCTCTTGCGAGAGAGGGCGTATGTGTCATCGAGAGGACAGACGGTCTTCTCGGCTTCGTACGCCAACATTTCGCGAGTGACTGCATGCGTTCCTGCTAGGCGTGTGTGGGAAAAGAGCTTCATAGCTCATCGGATTCCGCGAGTCTAAATAAAGATTCTGATTACGACCCAGATCCCCCCCCACGCGTTTTTTTATTATAATAGGTCTCAATGCTCCGCTAATTGTGGCAGTTTATATTTAGATAGTCTGCCTCAGCAGCAGACCATGCTTTCCCACCTGATGATGATTGCTTGTGTTGCAATGGAAACGTCGTGATTTATTTTATTTTATACCTACGTGACTTTACCGAAAGAACCAAAGAGTACGCCAGTGTGGATTTGCTGCAATTTGTAAAAGCACCGTGCGATTGTCTTTTTTGCCAATCTGTAGAACGTGAGAAAGTTTGCTTCAGGGCGCCACGGTGGTGAGATGTCAACTCCCTCGCCTGGTATACAGGAGGTCGTGGGATCGATCGAGATTGATCCTGACGCTTGTCAATTTGGAGTTTGCATGTTTTCCCAGTGGCCGCGTGGATTTTTCTCCGGGTCTTCCGGTTTTAACCTCCACTTTTAGTGCCACGCCTTTAGAGCTTTTGGCCGCTTCAAATGTCCACGCGATAAGCCACTTCGTTGAGCTATCAATTGCGACCAGGTTGCTTCTGAAAAAGAGCAATATAACTCAGTGGAACTTTCCTGGTAAAATAAAAATAGTAAAAACATAAATAATAAGTAGTTTGTTTTAACTTTTTACAATTTGATGGTTCTACAAAGATAAAACGCGGGTCTATATTAACTCAACCCGTCATCAATCTGCAACGTTATTGAGTAATATCATGGACGGAGCTAAATGAAAGGAAGACCACGATCGCTGACAACGTACACTGAGACAAATCAGTGATACTTCCCACACCTGCGATCTCGACCGTTAGAATCGCTTTTGACTCCCTCCTGCGCCTCGCAGACTTTAATAGGCGCTCGCTAACCACTCCTCCCAACCCACCACGAACTTGTGTCAGATGTACAGGGGTGTAACTGCCTCGTTTTTGTTCCGTAATTTTTGCGTGTTTGTCGAAAAACGCCTGCTTTGGAAGAGCCGCAGCGTATTCGTGCTCACCTCTCCAATGCAGCAGATAAAGCAAAAGTTGATTTGCAGGCTGCATGAAGCAAGCTTGTAGGTTTTTTTATTACACATAGAGTGGCTCTCGGATTGCATTGATTCATGTTGGCAGTGATGCCTTTGTGCTAAATCTAGCGTGCAGGAGTGGGAGGTGCGTGCAAGCTCTGTGCAAGCACGTACGTGCACGTGTAGGTATGCGTTGGGGAGCGGTGGTGTCGTGGTTGTTGGCACACTTCGCCCCGCCAACCCGTGTATCTAAACTATGACTTCAGAAATGTTTGTCCACTACACGAGGGCACTGCGGAGTTTCGCGAGATTCTAAGACCCTTATTTTTGGTAAAAGGAACCGTCCGTTGCGTTTTTGTGCTATTCGGTTTAAAGTTACCTTCTTTGAAAAAGAAATGTCGCCGCTACAACCTCCAGAATGGGATTCCTTGAACACGACACTGCTGTCCCACATTTCTTTGAGATTGAACGCCCGACTGTAAGCCGTGTTAATTATTCATCTCCATCAGACAGTGGCGCGTGGCCTTCCTGGGTGGTAGTTCCATCAGCAACTCTCGTCAAGTGGACGAAGTCAAAATACGAGCTCTCTGTCTTGTGTGCAGTGCTACACACTCGGTTCAAATGCCGTCTTTCGGGCACTGTTCCTCTACGCGTTTAGATGATGCAGTGCACCTTGCGTTTAAAACCTCAACACGTTTGTCAATAACACTGTGCCCTTAAAAAAAACACATTGTCCTGCGGAGGGAGCTGGTAGGAACGTTGGGTTGCTCGGTCAATGGCCAGGGTCAACGGCGGCGTGGTGTATTCCGCAAATATACTGTGGGGGCGGGCACAAGCCGGCGTGAGTAGGTTAAACGTTGAGTTTTATAAGGGCACCACGGGGTGACCAGCCCCTTCCCACCCAGCCCCACCCCTCCCACCCCCCACCCAGCCCCACCCTCCCCACCCAGCCCCACCCTCCCCACCCAGCCCCTCCCTGCATGACGGACGGACACAATAATCCCCTGTGGGCTGGTGTAACCAGGAGGTTCCTACCAGTAAAATATAGTATCATAGCGCCACAGTGGCGAGATGTTGACGACCTCGCCTGGTATATATTGGAGGTGATGGGTTCGATCCTGACCCTGTCCCCTGCGTCGTTGGATTTGTCATGTTCTCCCCGTGGTTGCGTGGATTTTTATCCGGTTTTCCCCTCCCCATTAGAAACATGCCTTTCGAGTATTTTGCTGCTATGAATTCCACATGATAAGCCACTTCGTTGAGCTATTATTTGTGGCCAGGGTCGCTTCTTTAAAAAGAGCGAAATAGCTCAGTGGGCCTTACCCGGTAAAATAAAATAAATGGTTTAGTTTATATGCTAGACGATGTTTCGAGCAATGACTCTTCTTCACACAGGTCAGATAAGTAATGCGATTTTACTTTCTGCCCGTCTATATGTGTCGTGAAAAAGGGCCCATTGCCCTTGAGAGAAAACTAAACTATGTTTTTTACCAGGTAAGGCCCACTGAACTATACAACTCTTTTTAAGAAGCTACCTGGTTATCACAAATCATAGGCTCAACGAAGTGGCTCATCACGTGTAAATTTACAGCAGCCGAATACTATAAACGCATGTTTCTAAATGGGGAGGGGAAAACCAGAGGAGGAACCCGGATAAAGATCCACGGCTGCAGTGTTATTGTTGACCAATGTGTTGAGTTCATTTCATTTTAGTTACTTGTGCTTGTGCACCACTGCCAAAACGCAACAGCAGCGACGGAAGCATCGCCGAAGAATTCGTGTCTAAAATCTGCGGGTTCGAGAAATACCTCGATGGAGAGACGTGAAAATGTTGACCTGTCAGCAGGACGATGGACTTTCTGGGTGATTCAGGCCAACATCACAACTGGCCGGTCAGCTCGAGTGCTATTAATATTGCGCCCCTGGGTTTTTCCATTTTTTTCTCTCTCTCTCTGTCTGTCAAAATGGTGAGGGTCGTGTTCGTGATGGTGGTGACGATGCATGGTGGGGGGGGGTTGGTGTAGAGTTCCAACTAAGAAGTTTCCTGTTTTGTGCTCTTTCTCACGTCACGCGAGGGGTTGGGGTGGGGGAAACAGTCGGTGATGGGGGTAGAAACTGGTTCAACACGGCGGCGAGGCGCATAATCTGCGGCCAGCAATGTAAACACTCAACGACATGATACCCGCATGTTGTAGTGGTACCGACGAAGTTACCCACGCCGGCCCGTCGTCCCGCCCTCTTAACAGATGTTCCATTCATTGACCCGCGGTGACTTCTTGCCCGAGTCTGCTGCGTACAATGCGGTATTTTACTAAGGCTCTGCTTAATGGCGATACAAAATCGATACGTGGATGATGACGTGTGTGTGTCTCTTCGCTTGAATATAAAAGTGGGTTTGCTCTAACACAATTCATTAGCCAACTACACGGCCTTATTCTGGGGAGTGGCACAATTTAAGCGGTCTAATACTGTACGAGCAAATTGTGCACTGGTTTCCACACTCAACGTTTCATCAGCAGAGTCTGGCGAACTTGAACCCATGCTGGTGAACTGTCAGATGCTATCGGCACAAAGACTATATCTCTCGAAGATATGGGTCTTAGATCAACACGAAGCTTATCTAATACTTATAATTAAATCAGCTGGTAGGAAAGTTGTTGACTTCCACGGTAGCACGGCAAACAGCTGTATGCTTTCTATTGGTTAATGTGTGTGTACTGCGTGTGTAGTGTGTACTGGGTGTGTACTGTGTGTGTAATGTGTACTGCGTGTGTACTGCGTACTGTGTGTGTACTGCGTGTGTAGTGTGTACTGCGTGTGTACTGTGTACTGTGTGTGTACTGCGTGTGTACTGCGTGTGTAGTGTGTACTGTGTGTGTAGTGTGTGTGTGTACTGTGTGTGTAGTGTGTACTGAGTGTGTAGTGTGTGTACTGTGTGTGTAGTGTGTACTGTGTGTGTAGTGTGTACTGTGTACTGTGTGTGTACTGTGTGTGTACTGAGTGTGTAGTGTGTGTACTGTGTGTGTAGTGTGTAGTGTGTACTGTGTACTGTGTGTGTACTGTGTGTGTACTGTGTGTGTAGTGTGTACTGTGTACGTACTGTGTGTGTAGTGTGTACTGTGTGTGTACTGCGTGTGTACTGCGTGTGTAGTGTGTACTGTGTGTGTAGTGTGTACTGTGTGTGCTACTCAGCAAGCCGCTGTCTCCTCGCGCGGTTTCACTTCGTACATTCCTTTTTTGGAACGCATCTACTACAAAGTACCACATCTAAAGCGAGGGAAACCTGTACTTTAACATGTACTGCATTTGGCTGCTACACATTTCCACGTGATAAGCCACTTCGTTGAGCTATCATTTGTGGCTAGGTCGCTTCTGAAAATGAGCTACGTAGCTCAGTGGACCCTTACGTGATAAAATAAAAGACGTTTTAGTTTGTAAGTATTGTTTTGACTCGCGCAATACCTGATTACTGACAAGCGTACTCAGTGGTATTGGCTCTTCATCTCTCAAAATTGTGCAGCATCGCCAAACCATTTGATGGGCGGTTCAAAACCTCGGACGAATTTATTCATCAGCTCTTGCCCTCACTACCCACCCCCTTCCCGACAAATGACCACACCGCAGATTCACGTGAGCAGGTAGAGTGTGGATTTACCTCCGCCTGGCCGTCGTGAAAAGGAAAATCGACCCCGCCTCTCCGCTTTCTCGTGAATGCTGTGCGTGAAACTGACCTATGACCCTTTAACCTGAAGTCAGGCCAAAGGTCAAGTTTCTCCCTGTTGAAATTATCACGGAGGTGGGTGGGGGGGGTCATCACCAACCGTGGTTCTGAGCCAGTGGCGGAAATTCCATATTCCTATGGCAGGGCGGGGGGGGGTGTCAGTTACTTTACATAGGATGACCACTGTTAACTTAACCGCAAATTAGTACTCGTCTTATTGAGCCGAGAGGGACGATGACCTCAGTCGACCCTGCGATTTCAGCCGTGAGTCGAGGGCACCCAAAAAAAAATAGCTCAATGCTGCCTGCAATTACAAAATCAAAAGTCCATTCAACGTTTCCTGAGCAGAGATATGCAGGGTGGGGGTGGGTCACTGAACTGCAGAGCGATGCACATGGAAGCAGAGCGACGTGGGTTTTTTTTTTTCCAAGTTCCCGATGCCAGGTTTTGACCTGAAAAGCGTGGTCAGCGGCTTTTGGCTACCCACCAAACAAAAGATGGATCGCCGCGTCGCGCACTCTTTCAGTCGCGCTGATTCTGCGGCCGTCTGGAATGCTTATCCTTCCGCCAGGAGCAGTGCATGTTTAAATCATCTCGTTTGACAAACTCACGTATTTAGAACTGCTTTTTGTGTTTAGTTGGTTGTCCTTCCCTCCCCCGCACCTCCGATTAGCACGGTTGGCTACGTACGGTGCAGGTGCAAGAATAATTCCTGCAGTCACGAAAGCTCCAAATTAAGATCAACCTAAAGAACCAAAGAGTATATATATCCATTTATTTATTTACGAATTGCAGCCTTACTGGGTTTCAAGTTGCTTGTTCATGAAGGCTCTGCATTGGGATGTTTGTCCGTTCGGTTAGGTATATATATCATGATGATTCTTGCTTCTAGATTTGAAGTTTTCGTGACTGCAAGGATCCATACTCTTTGGTTTTTTCGGTAAAGTCACGTAGGTGAAAAATTAAAAAACATTTAACTCACGACGTTTCGGAAGCAACACAAGCCTCCGGCATCAGGTGTAACAGCTTTACTGGAGCTGTTTCACTTGATGACGGAGGTGTAACAGCTTTACTGGAGCTTTTACATTTGATGACGGAGGCTTGTGTTGCTTCCGAAACGTCGTGAGTTGATCATTTTTTTACCTACATGACTTTACCGAAAAAACCAAAGAGTATGATCCCAATTGAGTAATTTGCGGGTTTTTGGACCAAATTTGGACCATGACGCTAGCACACAGGCTGGCTTGCCCTTCCTAATGAGTAGCACAGTTGGCTATGTACTGTGCGAAAGAAGTTCAATACACATACGTGCATACAGTACATACGAACGTGGGCTGGGTGTAAAATGCACCCGATTTGTCATCAGCTGCGCCTGAGACGCACGCAGAAGTTGAACCGTCCACATAGTATCGAGATCTTCGTCGTCTGGAGGACCCTTTGAGTGGAACTGCACTTGCGTACTATGTTATGCTTGAGCTCATTTCAATGAAATTTCCATACCCTTCGTCTTATCTTTGGAAACCTTAAATTGTATGCAGAATGCTTGATGCGTCTTTGTTATGACCTTAAGGCTCTTTCTGGTGTAGGCCAATGAGTTTCAAAGACAACGCATATATAATTTTAGCAGAGCATGTTTGTTTGCATGTTCGCCACAAGTACGTGTGGTTAATGCCGACATGATCCCTTGCAAAAGGTTTCTATTTGGTGTCTGAACATCTTGACACCCCCGGTTTTATGATCAGAAAGGGTAAACACCTCTTAATTTCCATACAATAAAAAATCTACTTAAAAAAATCAATAATTTCCAGCCATTCCCAATCCATTTGGTGTTTGAATATCTAAACACCCACTGTTGTATTGCCAGAAAGGGTAAAACCCATTAGAAATTGTCTTACAATAAAAAAGCTATTTAAAAAAATCTATAATTTCCAGCCATTCTCAATCCACCAATAGATTAGTGCTTGCTCACACCTTGTCGGTAAAAGGGGACATTTTTCGCCCATACTTCACCGTGCTGGTCAATGAGGGTTGGTGATTTATCGGGGGTTTGTGGGGCGGGGGTCAGGACCGGTTTGTAGCATCTGATGCCACTGAGGTTGGCCGTGGCTGGGAATGGAACGTATGTGTCTTGGTTGATGGCACGCAGCAGGCTCCTGAAAAGCAGTGCCACCACTCATCCACTCCCAGTACTTATTGCCAGCAAGGATAAACGCCTCTCGTTATTGTTCATACTTTCATACTGGGCCAAACAAAAAAAAGAGGTCCCATAGACACATGATGACATCAGCATGCCGGTACGTTCCTCTTATCGGCGGATGTGGAATAAAAGTTTAACTTTTTTCGAAGCCAGAGAGTTACCGGGGAGGAGGGAGGGAGGGAGGAGGAGGGAGGATGATAGAGGAGGAGGAGGTGGAGCTAAACATTGTGACATCACCACCAGTGACTAATCAGACGCCGTCACTACAGCAGGGAGGGAGGGAGGGGGAGTTTGGAGCCCGACTCCTGCCGCCGCTGCCGTCACCGCCTTGTGCGCAGCTTGAGCCCTGGGAAGGAGAGGGGATGGGGGTTGGGGGTAGAGACTGAAGGGGACTGCTCATCGCTCAGTGCTCACGACGCAAGAGTGGGGAAACTCCCTCCTGCCGGGCGGCTCTGATCAACTCCGTCGGTCGCCGCGACTGCTTTCCGAGACGACTTGAGACACGGGGACAAACAGCGACAACAACAACATCGCTGCGATGAGCCGTGGGACGCTGTGGGATTACTTGAGTCTTTCGCTTGTATGAGGTATGAGCGCCGCTGTTGTGAGTTTTTGTTTGGTTTCGGGTACCTGTTTTGTGTGAAATAGATACTGTACGGGTAAAGCTAGTATATGCGGGTAAGCTGTGGCGCAGTAGTTCGTACACTGCACGATATATTATCTTATCTTAGCGTGTACATATTGTGCTGTGAGCGTGCCTGTGTTAACCTGTATGGGCATAGTTGCTTCAATGAATCCGTGCGGTGTTTTGAGTGAATTCATGTGCAAGCTACGTGGGCAATGACATCCATCTAAACTATGAACGACTGTTTTATGTGACCACGTAAGGCCCACTGAGCTTTACAGCGCTTTTTTTGTCAGAAGCGACCTGTCCATCACAAATGACAGCTCAGCAAAGTGACTCGTCACGTGGAAGATTTATAGCTGTAGCCAAATAATCTAAACGCGTGATGTCGATTTCTTAACGTGGAGCGGCAGGGGGTTGGGGGAAACCCGGAGGTCCTGGGGTAAAATCCACGCCACCACGGGGAGAGAAAGAGAGGGAGACGCAAACTCCAAATATACAGCAGCAGCAGGCATCAGGGTCGGGATCGAACCCACGACCTCCTGCATACCGGGCGAGGTAGTTAACGTCTCCTAGCCACCGTGATGATGAGAGAGAGACACGCAAACTCCAAATATACAGCAGCAGCAACAGGCGTCAGGGTCGGGATCGAACCCACGACCTCCTGTATACCTGGCGAGGTAGTTAACGTCTCCTAGCCACCGTGATGAGGATAAGAGAGAGACACGCAAACTCCAAATATACAGCAGCAGGCATCAGGGGTCGGGATCGAACCCACGACCTCCTGCATACCAGGCGAGGTAGTTAACGTCTCCTAGCCACCGTGATGATGAGAGAGACACACAAACTCCAAATATACAGCAGCAGCAGGCGTCAGGGTCGGGATCGAACCCACGACCTCCTGTATACCTGGCGAGGGAGTTAACGTCTCCTAGCCACCGTGATGATGATGAGAGAGAGACACACAAACTCAAAATATACAGCAGCAGCAGGCGTTAGGGTCGGGATCGAACCCACGACCTCCTGTATATCTGGCGAGGTAGTTAACATCTCCTAGCCACCGTGGCGACCATCTCTCCTTTAGAACTCCATCGTGGGTCCAGGATGACTTCCTTTCCACCGAGGCTCTGCGAGGCTCTAAAATAGATGGTCATAAAGTGATTTCCTGCGCAAATGAGCTTTCAGACATTCGTTCTCATCTCCTGTTTACAGCCCTTATCCGGTGGTGGAATTTCCACATTTGTCTGGCAGGGGAGGGGGGTGAAGTCTCCATAGGACAACCACTGGTTGTTGACTTTTCTACAAAGCGGTGTTCATTTTTATCAACCCCAGAGGGATGATGGGCTGAGTTAACCACCCCACCCTCCCCCAACCGTGATGTTCACTCATAATAACCCACCGATTTGCAAGCTGCCTGTTCAACCGCTGAGCCAGCCAGCAATGACATTGCGCAGACGGTGAACATTTCTATATACACACAGTATTACACGTGTAGAATTGAACGGTACGAATAGAAATGTCCGTGACTATTTGTTTGGCTGTGCCTGGGTGGTAGAGAATTGCTGTGTGTGTGTTTTGACAGCACACTGACTTGATGGTGGGGAGTGTTTGCTTAGCTGTGGTGCTTTTCTTACCATGCCGGACACTGGCCACCCATCCCTGCAGTTTTGTTTCTGAAAAAAAAAACTGGAGTGCAAAATCGTAGACGTTCAATTCACAGGAATAAAATAGTCTCTCCACGAATCTCATGGAAGCACACACGGTACGCTACATTAATTCACTCTTTTTTTTGCAGGGACACCATCAACATCTTTTTTGGGAACATTAAGGGTTTGAAATATATATAATTCGACATTTAAAGAGACGGTTTTGCAATAGAGATAATGAAGAATGTGAAATTGTCCAGGGGAGGCGGGGGATGCGTTTTTTTTATTAAGTCCGTGTGCTGCGCCATGAACCCGATGACCGCATGTTTTCTTTGTCGTCACGGAAAACATCAGTTGTGAGTGGGATCCGAACTGGTCCACTTCCCCAATCCATCCTGGCCACCAGCGTGACGAAGATGTAGTCAAGCGGTCCCCGTGGACTGACAGTGTGGGGTGAGGTGTTCATCCAGCAGTGGATTGATGAAGGCTTCTCAATTATTTTTTTGGTGAAATCTGGAAAAAAGTTTTGTTTGGTGACTTGTATCTAAGAATTTAGTTGTTTCGTAAACGTAAGTACGGGGAGTAGGAGTGGTGGTACAGCAGTTAGGAGCCTCCTGCGTGCCATCAACCAAGCCACCTGTGATCCATTCCCAGCCATGGCCAACATCAGTAGCATCAGATGCGACAAACTGGTCCTGCCCCCTCCCCACTCCCCCGATAAATCACCGACCTTCATTGACCAGCGCGGTGAAGTATGGTCGAAAAATGTCCCCATTGACCGACGAGGTGTGGGCAAGCACTCCTCCATTGGTGGCTTCGGAATGGCTGGAAAGTATTTATTTATTAAAGTAGCTTTTTTATTGTATGACAATTTATAATTGGTTTTACCCTTTCTGGCAATACAACAGTGGGTGTTTAGATGTTCAGACACTAAATATATACCTTTTGCAAGGAATCAAGTCTGCATTATCCACACTTACTTGTGGTAAACATGCAAACAAACATGCTCTACTATTATACGTATTGTTTTTGAAACTGATTGGCCTACACCAGAAACAGCCTTCTGTGTGGCCTTGTCTCACAAGTGTCAGACCAGGGAACGCCAAAATGCGGACAGTACAAAGAAAATAATGTCATCCTGTAAGGATGCACTTTTCTACGGTTTATTCTGAGCATTTATAGCTCGGGGTGAGCAGCTACATCACAGAACCTTTTTGCCAGTATCAACGTATGAAAAATAAGAATAGGTGTTACCCTTTCTGGCAATAATACAGACGTTAAGATGTTCACCACAAATACGTGTGGTTAATGCAGACTTGATTTCTTGCAAAATGTATCGTTTTGGTGTTTGAACATCTTTACATCTGTTTTATTGCCACAAAGGGTAAAACCTATTCTTATTTGTCATACCACGATACTGGCAAAAAGGTCCCATGACATAGCTTTGTCATTGCTCTGTAAATATTCAAATATTGGTTTAGTGATGGCGATGAGCCGCCTTTAGTACGTATCCCGATGCTGCTGCCACCACCATGTCAAGGCACGTTAATCATCAACAGCAAATCCCGGGCCGATTATACCTGTGGGAAACTGCCACCCACAACAAGATTACGTACTCAGGCATTGCTGAGCAAGTAATTGTTATGCGAGATGCTCCCCGTGTCGGCCAGGCTGGCCGTGTGACCTTTCTGACCTGTCCACATTCCTGTGCAGTAAACTCACTGCACAAGAAAGCCACAGCTGTGTTTAAGTGTAAATGTAATGTTAGAGAGTTTAAATTTCGATTTGAAGCTTTCGTGACTGCAGGGATTAATCTTCTTGGTTCTTTCGGTAAAGTCACGTAGAATGAAAATAATAAAATAATAAAAATAAAACATAATAAAATAAATGTTTCTTTTTTATTCTACGTGACTTTACCGAAAGAACCAAGAAGTTAGAGAGTTTCTTCAGCGGTGTGATCGAAGTCACATATCCCACCATCAACTTGTTCGCCCTGACCAGTTAACCGCCGATGTTTTTTTTTGTTGTGCAGGGTGGTGTCAACTTTCATTTTCTATGGATGTTCACATATCTGACCTCGGTCACCAGCGAGTCGGATATGCGACATTGTCTTGTAGAGATGGTCCAGGGCCGGCCGACCATGTGACCTATCTGACAAGTCCACATTCCTGTGTAGCACCCTCAGCACAAGAAACCCACAACTGTGGGAAAGTGTTAATATCATTTTAAGGGGTTTCTTCCGCAGTATGGTAGAAATTTCGACTTAAAACTTTCGTGACTGCAGGCATTCATCTTCTTGGTTCTTTCGGTAAAGTCACGTAGAAGGGAAATAATAAAATAATATTATTTCCCTTCTACGTGAAAAATAATATTATTTCCCTTCTACGTGACTTTACCGAAAGAACCAAGAAGAAGTATGGTAGAAGTCACATTTACAACTGTCAACTTGTTCGCCCTGACCAATTAACCGCTGCTGTGTTTTGTGCACTAAGGTGTAAACTGTCATTTTCTATGGATGTTTACATATGTGACCTTTTCACATATCCGTCCTCGGTCGGAAAACAATAGTATTAATGCAATTTGTAACGCACGCAATATTTCACGAACATATATGGATGGTGGCTCACCAATGCTTGTTGTGTCAACTGTAATGCAAATCTTTCACGCAGGTTGAGCTTTCGTCTTTCACTTCTGTCGCGTTGATGATATCGCTTCCCTATTTTGGAATAATCCGAACAATTTATGTTATTTGTTGTAATGGTCCAAAACTGAATACCTAGGCTAAGTTTTTGCATTTTTTTCGAATTAACCCGTGAATGGGGATCATATATTTTATTCATAATAAAGGTTTTTGGGTTAGATCGCGTAAGTATAAATGTGTCGTAACCCTCCACCACCCGACACAGCCAGTAAGGTTTGTCACGGAAACAAAACGCGCCAATTAGTTACTACTTCAGCCCACCAGCGTGTTGGAGAGTAAATCCACAACAATTACAATTTGAGTAGTACGACGTTTCGCTGGCAATTACATCCAGCATCAGCGGGCGATCTGCCAGAATATAAATTGACTATTCTGGCAAATTTCTGTGTCGGGCGGTGGAGGATTACGACACCTTTGTACTTACGCGATCTAACCCAAAAAACCTTTATTATGAATAATATTGGTCGCGAAAGCCTACGCGTTAAGCTCACATCCTTTATATCCACATATACGTTTAATGTAAAACGGGGACCATCTTTATCTTAGTTTAGTTGTGATATTTGTAATGCGCATGACCTGCAGGTTTAAAAAAATTTCGTTTAAGAAAAGAAAAAAAAATCCACTTTTTACAAAATAATAACAGAAAAGTGAGAGAGTTTAATGGTCCGCCGCGCCGCGATGCGCACTATGCAATCAACGCAAGACGCGTCGTGTGAATGAAACCACCACCATAATCGCAAAAGTCGTACCCGGGCTGGCTTTAGGGTTCCATTGCTCTCTGGTCGTTTCAATGCCCATTGGCTCCGACGTCAAAACTAAATCGACTTATCGACGCTCCTAAGAGCAGCGAGCCGTCCCGCACGGCTGCCTTGTTTGTCACTGCTGTCGTGCCGATGCTATTATGGCTGCCGGTGCCGTGGTCCGATTCTCCCGTGGCGCCAAGCGAGAGGTGACGGCAGCAAGTCGTCCGTTTCTCGCACGCACACGCGGTGGACGGAGGAGGTCAGTCCATTCCATGCAGTCAAAGTTACCGACTTTTTCCCAGCAAGCCGGTCTAGCAGAACACAAATGCGCACGATGATTCAACAGATACTCATCCTGATTAGTAATCTATTTAGCAACCAAAAAAAATACACACGCCGTGACTTATGCGCAGTGTTGCGTAAGTCTGTGCGTGCGTGTTACGTGAAGGTGTGGGGGTGAGTTTGGGTGTGTGTGTGTGGGTGTCGACTCAACATCAAATGAGTTACATACCTGGTGAGGTGTGTAGTAAACATCGCTACGAGAGAGATAAAGGTGGCAGAGCGTGGTGCTGGCCACCAAGCCCCTCGTGTGCCGTGACGGCCTTCGTAGATGCTCACGAACAGCACTTGCCCCAACAGTCTGTTAAGATTGGAAATGTTGTGGCTTGGCTCTCAAACACACCGGTTTGCTGTACGAGTGACGAATTGGCACGTTCTGTTTACGTGACAACCCTTACTAGTTAGCTGTATCGGGTCGTGGCGGGTTTTAACGACATATTTATACATTTACGCGATCTAACCCCAAAAAAACCTGTATTATGGAAGTCTGTTAAGGCTATACGGGGATCTTTGTCGAAGTGTGGGGAGCGGTAATTTAGCGATGAGCACACAGCGCTACAGACCTGGTAACCCGAGTTTGATTCCCGCTCACAACCAAAATCAGTGACAAATATCGTCACCGGATCTGGACCTCCCCTAGGTAGACTCAGCCTTAAACATCAGCACTGGGGAGGCAAAGGCCGTGGTGTTGGCCAACCCATCCCCTCGGGTGCTGTCGACCTTAATAGGCGCTCGCTAAGAACACTTTCCCCGGCAAGGATATGTGTGTGCTCGTGTGTCGTAGTACTTTTACACGACACATTCACAACTCCAACCGATTAGCTGCCCCACACCCAGTGTACCAATTTGTGCATCGTGGTGTAAACTGTCATTTTTTCATGGATCTTCACAAATCTGACCTCTTAACATATTCGCATGTTACCCCACTCACTCCCCAGCGGGTCGGATATGCGACGTTTGTGCCGTACACACGTCCGGTTGCGTGTTGCAAGATGCGACCGACCGAATGTGAATTCCTGTACTGCAAGAATAATGTTTGTGAGTTTAGAGTTTAGGCCGCCTCAGGCTGGGTGCTTATGCTGCAGAGGTCGCAAACGGGTTTTGATTCCTTACCCGTACCCGGCCGCACCAGGGTCGCAAATGGGTACCCGTTCCCTACCCGTACCCGTATCCGTACCCTACCCGTACCCTACCCGAAATGAGTGACAAACGGTTACTCACCAGTGACTCACGGCCTACCCGTACCCGGCCGCACCAGGGTCGCAAACGGGTACCCGTACCCAGCCGAGTACGGGTAGCCGGGTATCCGTACCCAGCCGGGTACGGGTAGCCGGGTATCGGGTAGGGTACGGGTATCGGGTACCCGATTGCGACCTCTGTTATGCTGCGGTGGCTAGGAGATGTTAACTATCTCGCCTGGTATACAGGAGGTTGTGGGTTCGAGCCCGACCCTGATGCCTGTTGTATATTCGGAGTTTGCGTGTCTCTCATCATCACGGTGGCTAGGAGATGTTAACTACCTCGCTTGGTATACAGGAGGTCGTGGGTTCGAGCCCGACCCTGACACCTGCTGTATATTCAGAGTTTGCGTGTCTCTCATCATCACCATGGTGGCTAGGAGATGTTAACTACCTCGCTTGGTATACAGGAGGTCGTGGGTTCGAGCCCGACCCTGACACCTGCTGTATATTCGGTGTTTGCGTGTGTCTCATCATCATCGTGGTGGCTAGGAGATGTTAACTACTTCGCCTAGTATAAAGAAGGTCGTGGGCACGATCCCGATCCTGAAGCCTGTTGTATATTTAGAGTTTGCGGTGTCTCTCTCCCTGTGGTCGCGTGGATTTTTCTCCGGGTCCTCCGGTTTTTCTCTCCGCCCTCAGAATCAACGACGTGCGTATTTGGCTGCTACAAATGGCCACATGATTATAAGCCGCTTCGTTTGAGCTATCATCGTTTGTGGTCGCTCGATCGCTGCTGAAAAAAATCGCTATATGGCTCAGTAGCGGGCCCTTACCTGGTAAGATAAAAACTATAAAGTTTAGTTCTAGTTTATATCATGATGATGAGTAAGTAAGTAAGAACGATGTGCGATGGCGCAGTGCCCCGAGCATGCCTCCGGCTCTCGCTCTCTCCACGGGAATGTTGGCTCGGAGCCATCAACAGATATACTACAGGCGAACGTGGAGATATTCTGACTTTTGACTCGTTTTGTGGGTGCGCGCGCGCGCGCGCGTGCGTGCGTGCGTTGATGGTAACCCACACCCACCCCATCGTGTGCTGTGCCGGCCTTCATAGGTGCCTCTCGCTAACAGCACTTGCCCCAAAAGACTGTCACAGGCTATACGGGGGATCTTTGTCTTTGTGTTGCTGGTCACCCACCGCTCTATTGTGTCGTGCCGGCCTTCATAGGCGCTCGCTAACAGCACTTGCCCCAACAGTCTGTTACAGCTATACGGGGGTATACAGTATTTGTTTTGTTGGAGAGTGGTGGCGCAGGTGTTAGCACGCTACGCTACGAACCCATGTAGCTCGGTTCGAATCATGCTGACGGCCACCAACATCAGTGACGATTATCTAAACTGGTCTCGGGACTCCCCTAGGTCGGCTAGGCCTCAAATGAGTACCTGGTGTGGTGTGAACATATCACCGTTGGGCGTAATGTTCGCCACCCACCCCCTCGTGTGCCAGTGCCGTCCTTCATAGGTGCTCGCTGATATAAAAAAAAGTTCAATACTTTCCACAATAACTCTGTGACCTTGACAGGAAAACAATAACATAGGCGACGTTTCGGGCAATGGCCCTTCATAGGTGCTCGCTTAACGGCACTTGCTTGGCCAGGCAAATCCATGAGGTTGTAGAAAGGATCCTTGGTCTTCCCATGACATCCTTTGAGCAAAAAAAGTTCAGTGTTTATCTGCCATTGGTGGCCATTGGTTAAAATTACTTTCACATGGCAAGGATGAATGTCATCAATGAAAATGTTGGCTTTTCACGGCGGAGGAGGGGGCTGCAGCCTCTTCTCCAGTTGGCGGGACACATTATTGACCCCGCAGGGATGATGGGCTGAGCGAGTACCTTGTGGGGATT
The DNA here is from genome assembly GCA_014621495.2 of Entosphenus tridentatus. NCBI lineage: Eukaryota > Metazoa > Chordata > Hyperoartia > Petromyzontiformes > Petromyzontidae > Entosphenus > Entosphenus tridentatus. Next base: position 5,777,881 of record CM025670.2, on the reverse strand, counting down.
TAATTGACGACATTCTGATGAAAACCAGTTGAACCCACCCAGCCGGTCTGTGTTACTCCCTGCACAGTCGATGCGTATTGCACGTGTGCACGTGTGTGTTGCTCCTCTTAGGTTTTTTTCGGTAAAGTCACGTAGGTAAAAAATGCAATTAAAATTAATAAAAGTAATAATATAAATAAAGTAAAATAATAAATCACGACGTTTCGGAGGCAACACAAGTCTCCGTCATCAGGTGGGACCGTCACAGCTTGATTCACTGTATCAAGTGAGGCAAAGATTCCAAGAGTACAAGTTCTTAAATACATGGGTATTACCTTGTTATCGCGGCATCTCTTGAGGAAGGCCAGCGTCTCGAGAAGCTGTCACTTCTTGTCTCGTTGTCTGTTAAAAACTCTTAACAGGTGAAATTCCTCCCCGTAGTGTTGTTGCTCACGAGCGGTAGTGTAGTGGTTTTACGAACCCGGGTTCGATTCCCACTCACGGCCAACACCAGTGACGATTATCTGAACAGGTCCCGGGCCTCCCCTAGGTCGACTCGGCCTCAAATTAGTACCTGGTGCGATGTGTAAACATCGCCAGCAGGGAGACAAAGGCGGCCGGGCGTGGTGTTGGCCACCCACCCTCGTGTGCCGTGCCGGCCTTTATAGGTGCTCGCTAACTGCACTTGCCCCTACAGTCTGTTAAGGCTATACGGGCGATCTTTGTCTTTTGCATGTCGGGGAGCGGTAGTGTGGTGGTTGGCGCGCAGCGCTATGAACCCGACGTCCCGGGTTTGATGCGCACTCACGGCCAACACCAGTGACGATTATCTAAATCGGTTCTGGGCATCCCCTAGGTCGACTCGGCCTCAAATTAATACCTGGTGCAATGTGTAATAATGGCCATTAAGGAGACAAAGGTGATCGGGAGTGGTGCTGGCCACCGACCTGCTCACGTGCCGAAGTGCTGCTCGCTAACAGCACTTGCCCCAACAGTATGTTAGACTATACGGGTGATATTTGTCTCTGTATCTAACTACATGGTCCTTAATGTTCAGCCCACGATTGCGTCATGTTTTAATGTGCCGTGCGGCGGTGGTTGATGACTGTGCCTGTGGCTGCCTGTAATCCAGCACTGTGGAGGCAGCAGCGAGGGTTGGAGGATCACACACGGATGTTGTAAAACTCCCTTCTTACCGGTGTCGATTAGGAGGTGCCGCACTACCCTGGCTCGCCAGGGGAGGGCGGCACAGCAAGTGTGGCCTAATCGCCATCTGTTTCCATCTGTACAGAGGATAGAGTGTTGACCGCTCGCGCAAGGCGTGGGTTAACTCTGGTTGCTTCGGTTTATTACCACGTGTGTAAACACTCATTAATTGGCTGAAAACATCTTTAAAATAAATAAAAGTCCTGCTGAAAAATAAGTTTGGCTTTCCTGGATATGTAGGTAAATAAAATACGCGTAGTCGACTGATGCAGCTTTTTTGCGGGTCTCATTGAACAGACGAAAGCCATGTGGAAGAACGTTAACCCAGTGTGCATTCACTCAATGCCGTGCAGACAGTGGATGGTTCAATCTCCCCACAGATGTGCAGTGATTTCTGCAGGGAATTACCAAATGGTGCTGTTCGCTATACGGTGGGACATTAAGGGTGCTTTGTAACATCACCATTTGCAAACATTAAACCATTGTAGGCTACCGTTATAGCCCAAAGCCCAATTCTTAAGAAATAGCACACAGATAAAATATAAAAATGTAATAGTTTCAATTATGTAGGAAGCTGTGAATTTAATTGACCTGTTCACTGCTGTGGTTGTGAAATCTGGACAGTTTTACAGCGTACAGAATACTGTGCACCCCAGTGTGTGTGTGTATATATAAGGGGAGCGGTTGGAGCAGTGGTTCGTGAACCTACACACCACGATGCCGGATAACCCGAGTTAGATTTCCCACCCATACACGTCAGTCGCAAGTGTTATCCGAACTTGTCCTGGATCCTCCCCTAGGTCAATGTGAAGTGGATACCCGTTCCAGTGCATACACTTTAGCACTGGAGGTACACATACCCAGCTGGGTAATGGTACTATTGAAATAACACTCAAATTGTGCTGTGCTGGCCTTAATAGGTACTCTCTAACAAACGGGGATCGTGTGTGCACATGTGGAGCAGTTGGCTCTATGTATGTTGAACTTTTTTCACACCGTACGTAGCCAACCGTACTAATCGGAAGTGCGGGGGAAGGACAACAAACTAAACACAAAGAGCAGTTTTAAAGAAATTAATTTTCAATCTGGATGATTTAAAAGTGCGGCGCTCCAGTGGCTTTCTAATTTCGGAAAGAAAGAGCGTTCCAGACGGCCGCAGAAGCGCATCTGAAAGTACGTGGATGCTGCAGTGAGCGTCTTTGTTCGATGTCGAGCCACAAGCCGCTGCGAAGATGACCGGAGTTTGCATGATGATAGTTTATCATCCTTGATGAGATCAGCAAGGTATTGTGTTTCATTTGTGGTCAGCACTTTGTGTGTGTAATGAGTGCGACCTGCACTAACAAACCCAGCGACCCAGGTTGGAGTTCCACTCACGGCCACCAACAACATCAGTGACGATTATCTGAACTAGTTTTGGGCCTCCCCTAGGTCGACTCGGCCTTAAATTAGTATTTCGTGCAGTATGTAAACATTGCCACCAGGGAGACAAAGGCAGCAGGAAGCTGCGGTGATATTTCAAACAAACAAAACCCATGCTTGACCGAGCATGCATTAATACGGCAGTGTAGAAGCCCAAACATTTTTTTTTTACTTTTGTAAGCTTTGGGCTACGCTTTTTTTTTCAAAGAAAGAAAACACCCCTGGAGTTTGACCTGCACGCGCAGAGGGACCGCAGTGTTCGCGGCGCGCGTGCCACTACTGCGTCCACCCGCGGCATTACAAAGTGCTGCTGAGGGCAGCCCGGCTGAATGAACGCCGTTAGCCCATGGGATACCTTTTTTGCCAGTTTCAAAGTATGACCATTCTTATTTGTCATACTTTGATAATGGCAAAAAGGTCCCATGATGTAGCTGCTCACCCCGAGCTATAAATGCTTTGGTAGTGCCATTTGTCTTTGTATTGTTCACCTTTTGGCATTCGCTGGTCTGACTGACATTGGTGAGGCTAGGCCATAAAGGAGGCTGTCTCTTGTGTAGGCCAATCAGTTTCAAATACAATGCCATATATAATTATCAGAGCGTGTTTGCTTGCATGTTCACCACAAGTACGTGCTGTGAATGCAGTATTTAATTCCTTGCAAAAGGTTTCTATTTGGTGTTTGAACATCTTAACACGTCCTGTTTTATTGCCAGAAAGGGTAAAACCCCTGTTCTTCTTGTTCTTGCCGGTAGCTCCACCTTTGGCAAAGAGAGCGAGCCTCGCTCGGCCCGGTTGAAGCGAGCAGCATAGCCCGGCTACGGCCGTTCGGTCGGCCTGGTCAGAGCGGCCGTGAGAATCCGTGATGAGCACGGTTGACTACGTGCGGTGCGAAAGAAGTTCGGCTTACTGTTACATACGGCGTGCACTCGGCAGATGAACTCGCCTACAAGCCACGAGAGGCGACACACACTTGCAGGCTTTGCCTTTTAAGCGTGTCAAACTTGTCCACGACGAGAATACTCATCATGACAGACAAAAAAGTTTCAATTTTATGGGAACTTCTGAGTCTCGCATGGAACATCAACAGGTCAACGTTGGGCCAACGGTTCCAACCAGAGGTCGCAACCGGGTACCCGATACCCGTACCCTACCCGATACCCGGCTACCCGTACCCGGCCGGGTACGGATACGGGTAGCCGTTTGCGACCCTGGTGCGGCCGGGTATGGGTACGGGTAGGCCGTGAGTCACTGGTGAGTAACCATTTGTCACTCATTTCGGGTAGGGTACGGGTAGGGAACGGGAACCCGTACCCGGCCGGGTACGGGTACCCATTTGCGACCCTGGTGCGGCCGGGTATGGATAAGGAATCAAAACCCGTTTGCGACCTCTGGTTCCAACCGGGCTTGGACAAGGGGACCACAAATGCAGTTCTTCAGGAACCGCCGATGGTTTTTTGTTGCATAACGAGCAAAGTGTGGGGGGGGGGGACTGCTTTATGCACACGTTTCTGAGCGTTGCCAGAAACCAAACGTGTACGAATATAAACCGTTGGAAGTCGATGGATGGGGCTGAATAAAATGCAAATATTAGTAATAGAATTTTGCGATGAGCATCTTCGTTTTTTTCCTTATATCTGTACGGTACACAGACGCGCCATCCACTCTAGGCTTCGCTTGCCTCGTTTGCATTTATATGATTTCGATTATTTTGGCTGCTATAAATTTCCACGTAATAAGCTACTTTGGTGCGCTATCATTTGTGGCCAAGTCACTTCTGAAAAATAAGCTAATAGCTCAGTGGGCTTTATCTGGTAAGATTAAAATACTTTAGTCCTTATTTTTAAAAAGTGATTTGTTTACCTTTCCTATACTTTGCACTCCTGTTGTGTTTTTGTACTGTTTGTTGCTGTAACGTTCTGAGACCCCGTGCCCTCGAACTGGACATCTGTGAAAAATAGTTTCATAGCTCATCGGATTCCTCCTCCAAGTATAAATAAACATTCTGATTCTGATTCACTTTCGACTCTTTAAGCGGTCTTGAGCACCAAGTCCCACACGCCCCCCCCCCGCCCAAGGGTGTTGCACACAATCAAAACTCACTCCGGACTTCCCAATTTGCATGGCGAAGGGAGGAGATGAGAGACACGCGCTGCGTGCATTTCAAAACACTGCCAGGTTATCCCTCCCGTAAGCTTGCAAAGAAGAGCCCTTGAGTCCTAAAGATGCACGCTGAGCCTTATTTACTTCACACCCCACCTCCTCCTCCCCTCTTTATTTCCTCTCTTGCAGTGGCGACTTTGCCAGGGAAGGCCCTGGGGAGGGGGGGAGCCCATTGTTTGGGCCTTGTGTTACTTCGTCACAATTGGACACAAGTAGACCTTTGTTGTTTAAAGGGCCACTGCTGGTGGGTTTTATAGGATGACCCACAGGTTCCCGTTTGGACCTTGTGATTGAGTGGCCATTAAATAAGCCTTTTGGTGATGGTGTTTGCTCTCTGCCACATGTTTAAGGCCACATTGGTGCATTTAGTTTCATTCTCACCAGAGACTGTTGCAGCCCTGTGATTTGTCTGGGCCACAATAGACTTGATGCCTTGCAATAGGTATCTGTTTGGTGTTTGAACATCTTAACACCTCTTCT
>CM025670.2:5680390-5737634 GCA_014621495.2 Entosphenus tridentatus | reverse complement strand
TGGAGATCCCAGGACAGGATTGCCAAAGATTCACAACGAGTCTCTTCCGGGTTTGATAGATCAGGTTTGTCAAAAGTTGTACAAATTCGGCTTACTTTTTAACATTCCCCCAAGCTTGCTGAGAGGCCAAATCAACTGGAAAATTTGCCTATGGCGTGACAACTTTGTGTGGTGGGGTGGTGGAGGGTTTTATTTAAAACTGTACTTCACACCTACCTCGACTATCTAACCCAAAAATAAACTGATTATGAATCACATAGCTCGGGAAACGGCATGGGGAAGCCCCTAGGCTCAGTGGCAGTGCCACTGTGCCTAGGCTTCTGTTTAAGTGGTCCAAGGTTTGCCTGAATATTCACCAAAAGCATGGAAACATGCCAAATAAATAGAGTCGACTATGATGGGCGCTGTTCAAATTCTTCTCGGAGAGGCTGCCGAAAGTATGACCTGCGCACATTAGGAATGTTTTGACATCGCTAACATATCTTTTTGGTTCTTTCGGTAAAGTCACGTAGAAAGAAATTAATAAAATAATAAAAATAAAACATAATAAAATAATTCTCACGACGTTTCGGCCACAACGCAAGTAGCCGTTTTCAGGTGAAGAGCAGGTCTGTCAAGGAGACAGAATTAATTTCTTTCTACGTGACTTTACCGAAAGAACCAAGAAGATGAATCCCTGCAGTCACGAACAGCTTTAAATCGCTAACATACTTCACCAAGTGCTTTTATACCTTCCCTTGGCAGACGACAGCATCCTGATGGACGACGGGTCGCAATCGGACGGAGTGATTTTGGACGACGGTAAGCGTTATGATCGGAGCATTTTCCCCGAAGGAAGACATTTGTTGCCAGATAGAAGGGTAAAAACCAATTATCATATTTTTCACTGGCAAATGAGGTTCCCATGGTGTAAATTCTTACCCCGAGCTCTCATACTCTGACAGTGCATGGTCTTTGAGTTGTGCGCCTTTTGGCGTCATCTGGTCCAACCCATGTGAGACTAAGCTCTAAGGAAAGCTGTCTCGGGTGTGGACCAATCAACTTCAAGGACAGTGCATACATTATCAGAGTTATGTTTTTTGTTTGCATTATGACTGCAGGTATTGTGGTCTATGCAAACATGACTCCTTGTAATAAAGGTGTCAGTTTTGTTGCCAGATAGAAGGGTAAAAAAACAATTATCGAATACATATTTGATGAGCGTTTGAAGCCGATGCATAGATGGGGTTTTTTTGCGCTTTGACATTGCGTATTAACTTTTACACGAGCGACTGCTCACCGACCTCTTTGGCGGCGGGTGGAGAATCGTCACGCGTCTGGCGATTATTTACCCGTGTCTAAAAGCATTTGCACGCTGTCACGGCAGTGAAATGTTGAGCCACACTGGACTTGCAATCCAGGTGGCAGTTAAGCAATGGGGCATGTTTGTTAAATCCCCCTGCCAATCCTCCCCCCCCCCACCACCACAAACTTTGTCCACCCAGCAGTAACAAAAAAACAATGCACCTGGCAGGTCATGCGCGGTGGTGGACCAAGCATGTACACATGTAGAACTTCTGTCGCATCGCACGAAGCTAACCGTGCTAAAGTCGGAGGTGGCTCCTCTCCCACCCCTTTCCAAAATACATCTGGCTGGCGCGAAAGAGTCGACCCAGATGCATGTGGTGCGAGCGTGGCACCGGCGGGGCTACTTTACCCGCGAGCGAGGCCGTCGCGTGCGCACGTTGCGCTGACCGTGCGCATTGGGTGCGCCCCCCCCCCCCCCCGTTGCCTTCTCAGACGAGCCGGTGGGAACGCTGTTCTCCTCCACGCACTCGACGCCGCAGAAGCACCCGGCTACATTCACGCCCGTGCTGCCCCGGCGGTCGGAGAGGACCTCGCGACATCCACCCAGCCTGCGCGGGTACCCCCCAACATCCCTGTCCCGGCAACACGGCCACCGCCGCCGCAGTGCGGGTCTCCCATAGTAGAGAATGGCCCACGGAAGAAGCAGATGGTCACACAGCTGCAGCCTCGGAGGAGATTCCATTTTCAAAGATAGAAAAAACTATGATAATTGTTTTTTTTTACCCTTTTATCTGCCAACAAAACTGACACCTTTTTTTTTTACAAGGAGTCATGTTTGCATTGACCACAATACCTGCGGTCGGAATGCAAACAAAAAGCACAACTCTGGTAATGTGTGCACTGTCCTTGAAATTGATTGGTCCACACCCGAGACAGCTTTTCTTAGAGCCTAGTCTCATATGGTGTTGGACCAGATGACGCCAAAAGGCGCACAACTCAAAGACAATGCACCATCAGAGTATGAGAGCTTGGGGTAAGCATTTACACCATTGGAACCTCCTTTGCCAGTAGCAAAATATGATTAAAAAAAACATTTTTAAAAAGCCTCACAACGGAATTCAACCCTTGCGTTAATTTGTTGTTGCATGGAAAGTCCCGTTTAGCCAGTTACTCGGCTACTTTGCAAGGGAGATCGGTATTGGCTCAATAGCCATATCCTCACAAATGTACCGCTAGTTACTTTATTTGGATTCCATAAAGCATCATCACCCCCCCCGCCCCCTACTGCAAAAACGACCCTCCTGAAAACAAGCCTTGAGACTCTGCAAAAAAGCCTTCCTGTGCGGTCACTGGTGACCAGGCTGAGACCATCAACTTTGCTCGACTTAAGGACCTGGTTTTAATCGCGGACAGCTGCCTGGAATCGAACCCAGGTTCTCAACTTTGCTGGCTCAGTCGTCCAGTATCCCACCTCATGACTTCCATTTATATCACGATTTCATCAACATTCTCGGCATCACCATTGACACGATCGTGATCAGCATTAACCCTTACGGTCATTATCATCGACTTCATTATCATTGGTCAACGATTTTATCGTCATTGGTATCGCATTCGAAATTTACAAGCATCATCAGTGTATCCCAAACCACCATAAACATCAGCTTCTTCAGCTTTTTCATAAACAACGCCACAGACTTTGCCATCCGTAACTTAAATAGCATTGCCTTCCTCACCATTGTTATGGGCATCATCATGAACACCACCGGTATTGCCATTGATATCAACTTCATCATTATTAGCATCACCATCATATTTACCATCCTCATAGTTAACATCATCATCTGCATCATCCATCACTCTTACAAAGAGTACTGCCCAGCAGGTCACGGTTTTAGCATGGCCACTCATGCATGTGGGTCATCGATCATGGAGCAGTTTCAGAAATACCAGAATCAATAAGTAATTTGGTCGAGTTGTTGAATGGGCACCACGGTGGCCAGGAGATGTTAACTACCTCGCCTGGTATGCAGGAGGTCGTGGGTTCGATCCCGACCCTGACATCTGCTGTATATTTGGAGTCTGCGTGTCTCTCTCCTATGGTCGCTTGGATTTTGACGGGTCCTTCGGTTTATCCCCTCCACGTTTAGAATCAACGTGCGTTTAGACTGTTTGGCCACTGCGAAAGATTTCCACACAAATAAGCCACTTCGTTGAGCTATCGTTTGTGGCCAGGTCGCTTCTGAAAGAAAAATAGTTTTATAGATCAGTGAGTCTTACCTGGTATACTAGAAATAGTTTAGTTTTGAATGGGACGCAAATGGCTTTATCTATTCACATGGTTTTAAATTTACTTTTGCTACTGGAAAGAATCTCGGTTTGAAAATGGGTACTAGTGCACTGTGCAGTGTCCTCGTACAAGCTGGGTAGAATTGATAGATCAGGGTATTATTTTCTGTATGTCAAAAAACTCCAAAGCCAAGTCTGTTTGATTGTTAGTTTACACTCTCTGCCATATTTAAAACAAAACTCTAATTTTTTAAGAATAGTGTGGCCTTATAGAGGAGGAATATACAAAGGTGACATTCCAGGCAGTGGCCGTTCGTCAAACAAAGGGCCATTTCTCGAAACCACACACACGGTGCTGTTGACAAACGTTAAGAATTTTGTTAAATCGAATGCGTTGGGGCATTTGCGCCATTCTTGCAGCGCAAGGGTTCCACTCGCAAGGAGGCGCTGCGTTTCACAGACGAGTATAGTCTGCAGTGGGGGGCAGGGGACGAACCTCTCTTGCCTGTGGCTTCCCTCACCTTTGTGCACCTATGCACTCTCCCACCAGGCCCCCTGCAAGCGTAGCCCAATTATTGACTCTCCTGCCACCTGACAAATAACCCCTTTTGCCATAACCCTTATCATGAGCGTAAATCGTAACCTTCCAGCCTCGAAGACTTGCAGCTTTGTCACAGCACTCAGCTTGCCACTGTACCGGCACCTCCGTGGTCCCCACCATTTTTGGTCTGGCTCAGCCCTTTATTTACGCGAGCAAGCAGCCCCCCCCCCCCCCCGCCGCCTTTTTGCCATTGGCTCATCTGCCTCATTATTAGGGGCGGGTCACCTGTTTCAACAACCCCCCCGCCCCCGCCTGGCTTAATCAGCCCTGATCACACCTCTGACAACAAGTGGCTGCCAATTGTATCAGTGGCATACTTCTCTCTCCTGACCAGTTCTACCACCCTTGGTCAAACACGGTAGATACTGCTTAGGTCTGTATTTCATTCGTCTTCCGTGACAGTGGTTTTCCCAGTCGTTGGGGGTGTACAGGTTGAGATCAGGAAACCATACTCTTTGGTTTTTTCGGTAAAGTCACGTAGGTCAAAAAAAAAGGAAAATAAATAAAATCACGACGTTTCGGAGGCAACACAAGTGAGATACAGTCATTTTTTTCACTTGATACAGTCATTTTGCTGTGACGGTTCCACCTGAAGACGGAAGCTTGTGTTGCCTCCGAAACGTCGTAATTTAATTTATTTTCATTTATTTTTTTACCTACGTGACTTTACCCTTGCAGTCAAGAAAACTTCGAATCTAGATTCAGAAAACCACTGCACCCGTAATATTCCCCTCGTTTACCCGGGAGAGCCTCGCCGAGTCTCAAGACTCTTCATTCAGGAGGGTCCTGCCAAGTTCACGCGGTAGGTGGGGGAGCGATGTTGCACTGCGAATAATCCCAAATCGAGTAACTTGCAGGTAATTTATTTCAGCATTGGAATGTTTTGACCTAAACCAGTTACAATGTGCGGAGGGGGGGGTATGGGAGGAAACTGGAAAACCTGGAGAAATCCCATGCAGAACCCGGCGTAATCCCATGCAGAACAGGGGTAGAGACAACATATAAACGGCACGCAGAAAGGCATCCGAGTTTGGAAATTGAACCCGGCAACTTCTTGCCGCGAGGCCACGAGCGTTACGCGATCCACAAATACGAAGGGGACGTCACGGCGATACCACTCCGATGCTCCTCCTGACGCGGTTGACTGGCTTGAACCACCCGAATGTGAACTTGTAGTTGTTTGCTCTGCATCGACATCAGCCGCCATACGTAAGAGGAAGAAGACGACGATGAGTGTTACCACCGCTGCTGGCTTTATCACGGGTGGCTGAAACCCGGATGTTTTTTTTTCACTGCTCCTGCTGCTGCTTGTTGGCGGCGGTGATGCCGGGTGAGCGGTCCGGCACGGCGGCGTTTGCTCCCCGAGCCGCCGGGCGGCCGCTCGCGCCCTCGCGATGATCCCCGGCTTGACAGCGCGCGACGCTCTCCGCCTGTGTGCGCTGCAGATCCCAGCGCTACCTGCAGACTGGGACCACCGGCGCCCAGTCCCCCTCCTCCACCTCCACCTGCTCACCGCAATACAGCCCGCAGATCCGGTACGGCAACCCCCGCGGTCGATCGTCGTCACCGCCATCGTCGTCACCGCCATCGTCGTCACCGCCATCGTCATCACCACCATCGTCGTCATCATCATCATCAGCGGCCTCGTCAGTCATGAACTATCCACTGCTGGATGAAGGCCTCCTTCCCCAAGTCGCCTCCATTTCTCATCCAGCGCCTGTCTCACGGCTGGTTTCATCGCTCCGTCTCCCCGGTGGATGTCCTCTAGAATGCGTTCCATCCCTTGGCTGCCACTGTTGTTAGTCTTGACCACGGCCATCAACCCTTAGAGTGACGTGTTCTGACCGAGCCCGCTCACTCTTCTTAACGCTGTAGTTAGGATGCTGCTGTCATTTACCTGATTCAGAATCAGAATTTTTACTTATCCTGAAAGAATCCGACGATATTTTCTTTACTTCATGTGTTCCTCATTTCGTCTCTCAATGTCGTCTCTGGTCGGGGGCCTTTGCCTGTTTTCTATCGGCTTCATCCTCACACTCTTTAGAAAATACAATGAAGTCAGTGATTGAAAATTCGATTTTACATCAGCGTCGATTCAACCCCCTCACCCCCAATGCAGATGTTTGTACGAACAACGTAAAACAATAATTTTACGACAAATCATCATTAAATTGACACAGCAGATTATACGAACACTCGTCTCATCAGCGATTGGCTCGCTCCCCCTGGTGGAAACATTTCCAACGGCAGTGGCACTGAGCAAGCTGTTGGCGGTGTTTCCACTGGCGAGATGTTAACTACCTCACCTGGTATGCAGGAGGTCGTGGGTTCGATTCCTACACCTATATATTTAGAGTTTTTGCGTGTGACTCTCCCCGTGGTCACGTGGATTCTTCTCTGGGTCCGTTTTTTTCCCTCCACATTTAGAATCAACATCACGCGTTTCGAGTTTTCGGATGCTATAAATTTCCATGTGTCGATAAGCCACTTCGTTTAGTTAATCATTTGCGAGAGCTTCTGAAAAAAGAGCTACATAGCTCAGTGGGGTCTTACCTAGTAAAATAAAAAAAAGTGTATACAGATAGTCCCCGAGTTACGATGGTCCGACTTACGATATTTCGATCTTACGATGGCGATACGACAAAATTGTAAAATATTTTTAATTTCGCACGGCAGGCAAACGCAGCAGCATACGAGGTACGATACTGTACGTACGATACAGCGTGTTAAAAGTTTTTATAGCAGATAGGATTGTTTCCTGATAAAACTTTCTACTAAATTGCAGTTCATATAGGTAGGCTAAGAATTTACTTTGGTTTTTTTACTTTACATTTTACTGTGCAATACAATATTGTAATTAATACACACAGTATATAGTTTATACAGTACGGTACTGTAAATTGCTTTGTTTTGCTAAATTATCACCATTCTTTAAGACTCCTGGGTAGGCGAGGCCATCTTCGACTTACGATATTTCGACTTATGATGGGGCCGTCGTAACGCATCTCCATCGTGAGTAGAGGACTACCCGTAGTTTGCTGCGGGGGGTCTGCGCCCCCAACACCTCCGTCCTCGTTGCCCGCCGCCAGGTCGTTGGAGTCGACGCCGGCGCGCGCGGCGCTCCCCTCCCCGCGGCAGCCGCTTCAGCGGAGCAGCAGCCTCGAGTCGGTGTCATCTCGCTCGGCCGCCACCGTCGCCGCCACGGCCGCCGTGGGGGCCTGCACTCCCGGCATGTCGCGCAGGGTGGCGGCGCCGTCAGCCGCGCGCCTCGCGTCCTCCGCTCAGCTCGCCGGCGTCGGCGGCCTCCAGAGCAGCAGCAGCTCGGAGCACATCGACGACGGCTCGTCGTCCTACACCAGCCAGTCGAGCGCCGAGCTGCCCGGCGGGCTGGCGCCACGCCGCCGCGAGGGCGACGGGGAGCGGCGGCGGCGCTGGCGGCAGAGGCCGGACGAGACGGCAGGGGGCTCCGGCGCCGCGTGCGTGGGCGACGGCGGTGGCGGCGGGAGCCTGGGAGGAGCCGGGGGTAGTGCCGCGGGCAGCATGCCCAACCTGGCGTCGGCAAACAACAACAACAACGGAGTTCACCGACGTCACCAGCCCTCGCACCTGCCCGAGCCGGGGTATGACCTTATCTCTTTTTTACGACGACGACGACTACTACGACGACTACGTCCATTACATCGTAATGTCATTTGTCTCTGGCCGCCTTCTTGTGCAAAGAACAAAAATACAACTAGCGGCTTAGCGCAGTTGGCACGGGAACGTGTTGTATGTGCACGCATGCTGAACTTTTTCCGCACCGTACGTAGCAAACCACGCTGATCGGAGGTGCGTGGGCAAGGACAACAAACTGCTTGTTGTTGTTGTACACCAACAACAACAAGCAGTTCTGGAGAAATTGTTTTTCAATCGAGATTTAAACGAGGGCCCCCCCCACCTCCGAACGATTTCCATCCTCTTCGTGGCTCAGCACTGGGCCCCTACGCCCCATGGGGGAGGGGTGGGAAATTACAAAAACGTTACTAAAAAAACGATCTTGCGTGCTGCTCTAAGTGCTATGATGAAGGAACATTGCCCTAAATCTTACCGATTATATTTTCTTTTTTAAGTCCCCAGTGTTGTTGTCGAGTGTGAGATTCGTGTTGTTATGTTTTGTTATCTTTCCCCCGATCTCTCCCCCCCCCATATTAAGCTTTCACATTCTCGCTCACCGTCCCCACTTGGGTGGGGCAGAGAGCCCAAATCCCCCCCTCCATCCGTTACTGTGACCGGTGCTTTGTACTGGTCCAGACCTTGACGCCCGCTGTATATTTGGAGTTTGTGTGTGTCTCTCTCTCTCTCCTCCCCGTGGTCACATGGATTTTTCTCCGGGTTCTCCGGTTATTTCCCTCCACGTTTAGAATCAACAACGCACATTTCAAGTGTTTGGCTGCTGCTTATAAATGTCCATGGGATTTGTGATAGCCAGGTCGCTTCTGAAAAAAATATATACCTCAGTGGGCGTTATATTTCTTGTTTAATAGTTGAATGGTTTAGTTGGGTCAGAGAAAATGATCAAAAATATTGTTCTTTTAAAACGCAGAATTCATCACCTTTGTTATTGCTAATCGCTTATGACAGAAAAGTAGTGGATCTTCATCTTTCGAGCATTGAAGCGAGCGGATACCACGTTTCCTTCGTGTATCAGTCTCTCCACGTGACAAGAAAAATACGCGACCCATCGGCCGCACGGCCTTCTGGGAGCGCGTAAATCCAGCAGCATCGATTCAAGACAGGCAGGGCAGGGCAACCGTCCAACGCATTCGCTCACAAAAATTGTCACCTGCCGTTGCCGCCGTCGCTATTCCTCGCCAGGTCCGCGAGCGGCTCCCCCATGCGAGCGCTGACGCCGTCGCGCTGCCGGGGTTACGACGCGCTGAGCGAGGGCCGCTACAACGTCCACGCCTTCCGCAACCTCCACCACCAGCTGGACGGCGCGCCCCCACGCGACCCCGATCCGCAGCGAGGTGACGGAGCCGCTGTGAATATTTGTAAAAAAAACCTAAGAGTATGAATCCTTGCAGTCACGAAAGCTTCAAATCTAGAATTAGCAGGAGACTCTTGATTATCGGCGTGCGGTTGATCCGATTTGCGGATTGACAGCTCACCTGAGATTTTGATGTAAATTAATAACTCGTGGATTTTTTACGCTGAATCCCAAATCAATAATCTAAAAAGCAGTTATGCATTGTTATTCCTGGAGATGTTTATTACAGGTCACGTGCTTAAAGTGAACACACATGTGCTCCGGTTAATCCGAAAACCACATGATCGCCTCTACGGTACGGTCGTTGATGTTGATTGGCATAGCTCTGCTATCCACTGAGTGGGCAGTCTTCTTCATTAACAAACTACATTTTCTTAACTTAAACATAGTTTATACCTATATCAGTGGTTTTTGGCATAGAGATCCGCGGAGAATTAATATTTTTGGATTATCCGCTATTTTAAATGATCCGCGGTCGTCATCCTTGTCATTAGCGCGGAAAATAGAGAGTCTACTGTACTCAACGTTTTTCGCATCGGACGTAGCCAACCCTGCTTATCGAAGACGCAGTGGACTCAAAAAGTCAAGCCAATATGATTTCCTTGCTTCATTGAGGTATTGGTGCTAATCTCCCATTTACAGCCCTGAGTCAGTGGTGGGAATTCCACATTCCTATGGCAGGGGGAGAAAGTCTCCCCATAGGACAACCACTGTTAACTTCCCCATAAAGTGGTACTCATTTGAGCAACCTCAGAATATCATTGGCCAGGGTCAAGTTCAAAGTCTGAATTTGAACTCGCAACCTCACAATGGCGAGCCGCTAACCCTGCTGGTGAGCCACTGTATGTGTGTTGAACTTCTTTCGCACCGTACGTAGCCAACCGTGCTAACCGGAGGTGCGGGGGTAGAGGACAGCAAACTAAACACAGAAAGCAGTTCTAAAAAAATTCGTTTTTAATCGACAAGATTTAGAAGTGCACAGCTCCAATGGCTTCCTGATATCGAAAGGAAGAGCGTTCCAGACGGCTGCAGAAGCGCATCTGAATGTGCGCGATGCGGTGACCACCTTTGTTCGATGGCCAGCCAAAAGCTGCTGCTGCTGCTGCTGCGAGGATGACCGGAGTTCGCGTGATGGTTTACGCTCCAAAGAGGATCCTTACAAAGATAATTATCCTTGCTTGCTTAAAAAGTCCTGGCAGTTCACCATCATTGGTTCAAGCAAGCCTGATGAGACACTAAATGTCGATACCAGTCCAGAAACGCCTGGCATTGAACCGCTTTCTGCTTAATAGCTGCACTCCCAGAAGGCCGTGCGTTCGACAGGTTGTGTAAATGATACCTTTATATTGTTAACGCGGAGAGACAAATATGGGAAAAGAGTGTCGTTCTTTACGTCGTCGTGACATCACGGCTGTCGCTCACCTGCCCAGGCATGGAGTCGCTGGGCTGTTACCGTGGCAACTACGACGCGGCGGCTGACCTGGCGACGATGGGGGGAGGGGGGCGGCACTTCGTGCCGTTCTTCTCGCCCGTCACCACGCTCGCCATGACACAGCGGTCTCTTTCGCCGGCGCCCGGCTCTCCGTACCTGCTACACCCCCAGCATCCACATCATCATCATCAGCAGCAGCAGCAGCATCAGCAGCAGCCACTGCAGCAGCAGCATCAGCAGCGACGACACATGCTGCAGCATCAGCAGTACTCGCTGCCAATGGACCGCCGTGAACCGCACCGCCAGTACGTCTCCTCGGAGCTGCACAGGTGGTACGTGGCGTGCCCGTCCCTCTTGCTCCTCTGCCACCACCGGCAGCGGTGGTAATTTTCTTGCGTTTTAATCATCGCTTATATTCCCCCACCCCCACCGCCGCCGCTCCCCGATTTCATCACGATTGTGCGATGACAGTGCGCTATGCAACGTGCGATCGGTGCCGTGAGCTCGAAGGCATCCATCGGAATCTCTCACCGCGGGCGCCGCAAAGGCCCCCTTGCGTGTTGGGAGTGCGAATGGCCCGCAGAAACGAATGTCTCGGAGCTAGCTCTGAAAATCCCTTGGAGCGAGCCGGCGCACGCACGGAGTCGAGGGCAGCACTTTCCCCCCCACCCACTCTGCCGTGCAAGTGCAATGCTCGTCGCGTGGCGATCAAACCGATATGTTTACATCTCGGGAGGCTGAGATTTCGATGTTGTGTTTTTGATTGGCCGGGCTGAAAATCGCCAAACCACTCGGAGAACTCGGCTTAATCGCGGGCGTCCGACTGGCTTTAATCGAACCCGTCGATCCCAGCGGTGCCAACCATCGTAGTGGCTCCAAACCCGCTGTAGACTCGCCCACCCCGCTGCGTCGTTTGACTCTGCACCCCCCTCCTCCTCTAGGTACGTCAAGAAGCGCGGCGTCGACTTGCCCGCGTTCAGCGACAGCACGGAGCGCGTGTTCGCGACGTCGAGCAACGATCAGCTGTACGTGGAACGCGTCGCCTGCTGCTCCTCCTCCTGCTCCTCGTCGTCGCCCGCCCCACCCGGCTGCCCCTCACCGCAGCCGCGGCAGCCCCGCATCACGTCGGCCCCGCCGTACGGCTCTCCCGGCCACTACGGCGCCACCTACGACACCGCGCCGCGGCACGGCCGAACATCGGGCGGCTGGGCCGGACGCGCGCCGTGCCCCGTCTCCGCCGGTACGTTCTGCGCCGTCGCGCCCACGTGCGCGCCAGCATCGCGCTGATGATTACAACACTAATAAAAATGGTATTATCTGCAGGAACTGCGAATGAAAAATGCAGTGTTCACGAATGACATCGGACTAGTGGGTTCAGCCAACAACGGCGAATTCTGAAAGAGCGTTTCTCCGTGTGGTCCGCCGCAGCAACCTTGCCGCTCATCCCCAAGCGAGGCCCCGCGCCCGGCTCCTCGATGGGGCCGTCCCACCACTCCCCGCCGGGCCACCACCCCGCGATGTACACGCACCGGCACTCCATCCCAAATACGCCGCGACGGTGAGCCCCGAGCCCCGCCCCCATCTCCCACCCCCCGACCCCCACCCCGACCCCCAACCCGACCCCCACCAGCGACCTGTCAACTGACATTGAATAGCACCACTTGAGTAGGATGCGTCTCCAAAGCAAGCGATGGCATCTGCCCCACCCAACTTGGTGCCAAGGTGGCAAGCTGTTAACTCCCTCGCCTGGTATGCAGGAGGTCGTGGGTTCGATCCTGACCCTGATGCCTGCTATATATTTGGAGTCTGCGTGTCTCTCTCCCCTCCAGTTTTTCCCTCCATGTTTAGAATCAACGGGCGTTTAGAATATTTCGCTGCTATAAATTTCCACATGAAGATAAGCCGCTTTGTTGAGCTGTCCTTTGTGGCCAGGTCACTTCTGCAAAAAGAGCTACATAGCTCAGTGGGCCTTACCTGGTAAAAAAAAAAATTTGTTTTACTTTTAACTCCCTCCCCATCCCCTGCCCCACCCCCAAAGTTACTGGGGAGGGTGTCCAGACCACCCATCACGACGACTCAAACTGCACGGAAGTTGTCGGCCAGTGAATCGCACTGGGCCAGGCTGGTGCAGCCGTTGGCACACTGATCTCCGAACCCTAATGAGGCTATACTGGAGGATCGTTGCCTTGGTAAAGTTACAACAACAAAAATCCCCAGCATGTTAACTTGAGTGTGAAAGGCAAGCTCTGCCCGACAGACTGCGATAAAATTTCGTATTGCGGCGACGCAAGGCGTCGGTTTTGCTCGTTCGCCGTAAGTTGCCGTCGAGGTTGCTTCGTAGCAACGCGCTCGTGCTCCTTGCGTTTTCCCCGCCGCGTCAGCAGCTTCTACACGGAGCCGGCGCAGCACCGGCAGCGGAGGAACAGCGACGCGACCACCCTCGACGACGACGACGACCACCACCACCGTCACCACGGCGGTGGCGGCGGCGACGACGGCGACGACGACAGGGACCTGCAGTGGATGGGCGACAGCGACCCGAAACCCGGCACCCTCGTTTGACGAGCCTGCACCCGGTGCTGGGTCCTCTCGGCGGGAAGGTCCCCACCACCTCGACCCCCAGCCGTATCCCTTCCGTATGACCTCCTCCCTCGCCCAGCGCCCAGCCAATAGAAACTCCCACTCGCCCCCCGCCCTCCCGAGTGTTTGGTATAGGCCAATTTGCAACGAACGTCAGCGCGCGGTCACACGGAGAGGAATTATTTTCTTCTGCTTCTGGAGCGAGGAAGCCAAATTGGAGATTTGAGGCGGTCGCACGGAGGGTCACGCCAAGGGGGTTAGTGGCCTCAAAAAACCAAACAACAAAGAACAACGCGCAGATGCGTAGAACTGCTTCTTTTGGTGCCTTCCGCTTTGCCGGAGCGGCATTGGTGGACGGGGGGGGGGGGGCGCGGGGGGGGGGGGCCGGGGGCCCCCCGGGGGGAGCGGGGGGGGGAGGTCGGGAGAGGGGTTCGCGATTTCCGTTCAGAGCAGTGCGGCTGGACGAGCTACCAGGAGTTCGCGCGACGTGGGACTACTTTGTCAACTCATCCGGTCCGATCGTCGCGATCAATTCCTCGACGCACATCGCTCGGATCGTTTGATGTCAATGTTGCCTCCATGTATTTATTTATTTATTTGATCAACTGCTGGCTCACGCATTCCTTGTTTATCAAACGCTGCTCGTCTGTACACCACCGACGTGTATCCGCGTGTAATTGGGGAATTAAAGCAACTGGGGTAATATCTGTGACACTAAAAAATAAAAAAACAATAACCACACGAGCTGAACACTGTCTCTAGACTTACGAACCTTGTCGCAGACCGTCAGCCAGAAGAAATTACTCTTGAGAGACCTCATGAGATTGTGCAGATCCCTGTGCCTATGAACGTCACTCTAAGAATGGTGAAATATCTCAATTGTGTAGCCTCTTGGTGTAAAAGGCAGCTATAAACATGGCCAAAGTGGCCGGGCATCACGACCAGTGCATGTAGATACAGACCTGGCCAACTTTTGTAGGTGCCGATGAGTATCCCTTGTAAAAAATAAATCCGTTGGGAGTGACGGAAAATCTGTTAATACTACAGAAGAAAGCAATGTGTGATTCAACGTTCGATGCAAATGTTTCGTCGGCCGCGTTTAACGATGATCACATTTTGCATTCTGCTGAGCGGCTGGGTTCAATACGCTCGGCTCTCGACTGGAAGATCGCAAAGTTCAAATCCCAAGTAAAACGGAATCGGAATATGTATTTATACTGGAGGAATCTGATAAGCTATAATGCTCTTTTTCACAGATGTCCAATAGGGGCACGGAGTCAAAATGTTATTTCAACGCAATTTTTCATCCTCGTGGGACTAACACAATAAGTATATGTATTTTGGCATGTGAGCAGAAGTCTTCACGTGTCGGGAATAGCACCTGCCATGGGAACGTGGAATGTTCACCACTGACTGAGGGTCACCAATGAAAGTGATTGTGACCCTCATTCAAGCAGAAACACCTTTGACTTGTGTACGACAAACCTCCGCCAAGATCTGTTTTAATAATAGGGTGTTTCCCCTTTTTTCTGGCAACAAAACTGAAACCTTTTTACAAGGATTCATGTCTGCATTAACCACAATACTTGCAGTCAAAATGCAAACAAAAACACACACTATGATAATATATTGGCATTGTCCTTGAAACTGATTGGTCCACACCAAGTCGAGTCTCAAAAGAAAGCCGTCCCTTGGTGTGGACCAATCAGTTTGAAGGACAATGCCAATATATTATCACAGTGTGATTTTGTTTACATTTTGACTGCAAGTATTGTGGTTAATGCAGACAAGAATCCTCGTAAAAAGGTTTCAGTTTTGTTGCCAGAATAAAGGGGGAAAACCCTATTATTATATTTTGGTACTGGCAAAGGAGGTCTAATTATGTAAGATCTGTTTTCCTCCACTCAGAATGTTACCAACGTCTGTTGTAGTTTTGACCTATGACTGAGAGAGTGGCTGGGCTATCCAGATTTGGTGGGGTGAAAAAATCACATTACATTACTAAGGCCCTGACCATTGTGTAGCATCAGGGCTCCGAGTGAAATGCAATGAGGGTGAGCATTTTTAAAGATAATTAAATTGAGTCCAACTGCTTGAATTCCACATCTAGACACGGCCAAGTGCATGTAATGAGCCAAGCGGATGTAATTCCATCACTGGTTTAATTGAATAGGCAAATTGCGCTATCACAGGGCCATAGGTTGCGTTTAAGAATGAGTCTCCGAGTTGTATTAATTTTCCCTTGATTTGAACCAAGATGCTTGGAGAGTTGCATCGGCTTCGTATTTGTTTGTCACTTTAATTTGCACTGTGCATTTATTTTGTATGATATGGAGTATTGGGAAAACAAAAAGTAGTGCACTCGTTTGAAGCCACTAAAAACCTGTAACGTAAACGTGTAGGAAATAACGGTGGCGAACCCGCTATTTGGATTAATCTGAGGGTAAACGATCGAAAATCAGGCCAAGATACGAGATTTCAGATGATGCGAACGGCTAAACAAAACTATTTAGTGGAAGTCGATGCCACTCTAGTGGCATCACGTCTGCTCTCTTGCCGCCAGATGTGGCTGGCTTCACGTGATGTCGCTCTTATTCACACAAACATGCTCCATTGCGTCACGTAAAGTATTTTTAAAAAATGATCAAATGCAAATCCGACATTGTCGTTTAAAAAAAAAAAATCTGAAATCCTAATAATATATGCAGATATTTTATTCAAAACTCATTCTGAATGAACGATTTTTTTTTATTCTAAATCCACGTGACAATCTGCCTTAGTATTCGGTTACATTAATGTCACTGCCATGATATTGTTAAAATGACAATAATCTCGCGTTTCTTATAGGTCAACGCTAAAGACGCATTGCTCTCTTTAGTTGATGCTTTTTAATTTTCGTTTATTTTAACGATTCCTTTTTATAAAAAAAAAAACGAGTGCGTTGTATATTTTGTAAAATAGCAATGAGAACACATCTCCAGAGGACGTGTAGTTGATGAGACCATGATCCTGAAACACTGACCATTGTGATTATGTTCACTCGACCGTTTTTGTTATTTAGCTCACTTTGGTTGTACACAATGTGGGATTGTTAAACAAAAAATAGATGTTATGTACAATATAATTGTAAAATCGGGTACTAAGCCGACTAAACAAATTTACTAACATGTGAGCACACGACGAAAACTTTAACACGTAGGCTTTCGCGACCAATATTATCCATAATAAAGGGGTTTTTTTGTTTGTGGCGGTTTTAACACATTTATAGTAACACGATCTTACCCAAACAACTGTTGTCATGAACGAAAACTTTGTCCAAGCAGGCTCAACTTGTGAACACCGTCCGCCTGCGGTAGACTTTACAACACTGGGGCACTGCTGACTTTGCTATGTCGATGAGTCCTAATAAGAATGAAACCGGTCCACGGTTGTCAATCGATGCATCACCGCTGCTGCTGTCATTCGGCCCCATTTACTCAAATTGACTTTGACGGTGACCTAGGACCACACTGCACTTCAGGAAATGCTGATGCGGTTGGGTTTAATTTTTTTTGGTCATATGCACCAATGGCTGCGTGCTTTTGTGTTTTTTTTTTACACCTCTGTTTGCGTCTCGTTTGAAGCGGATGTGAACGCAGCGATGCACACTGCTGTACCGCGGGGCACGGATGAGCGACGGCGACTTGGGGCTCTGTTCCCCGACCGTAACGTGCCGACGATGTAATGGAACCACTTGATGGGTAAAAAAAAAAATCAACGCTTGCTGCCTGATAGGCGGCAACAGCCGCGTTCTGTCACCCGGCTATAGGAGAGCTCCGTCTCATTTCCAAAGCACTCGCGTGACCTTTTGTGCGACAGCTCTGCAGAGCTTGCCATTCGGAGCCCGTTTGTTTTGTGCATTGTTCGCAATTTGAAATGGAAATAACTGCAACGTTCGTGAACGTTGCACAGGCTCCTGAGTGACCTTAGCCGGGTCCCAGCTGGTGATGTGGTTCGAGTTGTGAAACTCCGGTTTATAATTGTTGCAAGTTCAAATCCGGGTTGAGGGTAAACTGAGACTATGGTCTGTTCTCCTTCGTATGGCCGATGTTGATGTCATCGCAAGAACTATAATTTTACATTGAGGTGGTTAGTTTAAGACGTAGTCGGTTTCCGCGAACAATATCATCCATAATACAGGCTTTTATTTTGGAATTAGATCGCGTAAATATAAATGTCGTTACACCCCTCACCACCCGACAGGCAATGAGTAAGGCTTGTCATGGAAACACAAGTTCAGCACACCGGTGTGTTGGAGAGTAAACCCACAACATTTACAATTCGCGTACTGCGACGTTTCGCCAGCAATTGAGGTGGTGCCCTCGAGATAAATAATGTTGGACAGGCTGTAGACATGTAAACAGTGCCCGCTGCTCCACTGTAGCTTGTAATAATAATGGCAGTTGTTTAGCGAAGTCTCACCGAGTCTCACAGCTGTTTTACATGAGGGTCCTGCTGCATTTGGATGTTCGGAGGATCACATTGATAAGCGTTCATCGTGTGGGAGGAAATGGGAAAACTTGGAGGAAACCCAACATATTTCTATAAGGGCATGGCACTCAGCACTGCCATCTCCTGGGCCGACAACACCTGACAATTACCAACCAGTCGTAGAACCGCCTTGCTTCTGAGAGCCGAGAGCTGATGAGATCAGACACATTTGAGGCAGTTTGGTTACGTTAAAATAATTAACGTTGCACTTGACTAATAGAAAGCCCGCGCTGTGATGGGAACGTTGATTTTTAAATAAGAGGTCACCTCTACCGAAGTTCCGTTCTCGCGTACGGTGGCAATGCGTTCAGGAAAAATAATTCACGTAGCACTTGACTAATAGAAAGCCCGCGCTGTGATGGGAACATTGATTTGAAATAAGAGTTCACGTTTACCGAAGTTCCATTCTCGCGTACGGTGGCAATGCGTTCAGGAACTCGATGCCAATGTCGAGGTCTGCAAGCCACTAGAGTGCTCCAGGAGAGAGAGTTTGTGTCATTAAATCCTTTATATTAAGTTCACTTGCTTGCTTGCTTACGACCGTGCAAATCTTTCGTCGGTCGTTTTTTAACCCACTTCCCGTGATCCAATCGAGCTGACATTTTCCACGCAGACTCGTTGTGCGTGACAATTAATGTTCGTGAAAAATGTTTTCCAAAATTTTACACTTTTTAGGACAAAAATATATTTAATTACCAATTGCTTAATGTTGCCATGCAATCATCTGACCCATAGGTGGCAGCCATCTCAAGCCAGAGGACGAGAGGACTCTAGCCGCCACGCATATAAAGGATTTATAGTGAAAAACTTAGTTTTTTCGGGTTAATTTTTTTTCTGTTGCCTCTCCGTCGAAGGAGTCCAGACCACAGTGGTTTACTACAAGGATTCATACTCTTAGGGTTTTTCGGTAAAGTCACGTAGATAGAAATGATAATAAAATTATAATAAATGGAAATAACTAAATTAAATCACGACGTTTCGGAGGCAACACAAGTCTCCGTCTTCAGGTGGGACCGTCACAGCCAAATTTACTGTATCCCTTTCATTTATTATAATTTTATTTTATTGTTATTTTTACCTACGTGACTTTACCGAAAAAACCTAAGAGTATGAATCCTTGCAGTCACGAAAGCTTCAAATCTAGAATTTACTACAAGGCCCACAGTTTTGGGTTGAAACCAATTGGACGAAGCGTTCCGAGTGCACCAACTAAACGTTTTAAGGAGTATCAAGACCTACGGGTGACTTAGTGGCCAGAAACTTGAGGGAATAATAACATTGACGTCGCCAAATGTTGACGAAGGAGGAGGCTAATAGAAAGTAGCGGCGACCATCTTGTGCTTAGGTTTCACCGCTTACATCCCACAAAGCTGAGGGTTTGTTAAATATCACTTGAGGCATGCAACAATGGTTATTTTAGAAATAAACTTCCAGCCAATACAAAGTGCCGATTAATGACGGAACCATTGTGACATCTTTGGTAAATGTGCATCTGGCAACGGAATGAGCTCGGTTATTAATTTGAGTAATAATTCACCGGCCGTTTAATTGAAGTTATGGGTAGGTAAAAATACATGTATCACAATTCGCAAGCTTTTTAAATGCAGGGCCATGTACACTGTTCATTCATTGCTTTTATTTTGAACGGCCTTGAACAATTATGAATGTGATAAAAAAAAAAACAGTGGCGGTGGGTGTTTAATTGTAGAGAAATTTGTGCTGGACGCATTTTGGTCATCAGAGGTGAGTGATACAGCTATATCTTGCACTGCTGGTGATTCATAAGCAGGGGAAAACCAGTACACAGGACCATACTGCATATAAAGGGGGCTTCTGATATTATTTTAATTGGCAACCAGATCAGGCAGATGCTTTTTTATATTTACGCATTTTAATGAGGCCTGCATCTCGCTTTGTAGATGCTTTCCATTAAGCGATGAGTCAAAAACCCTTTCTCATTAGCATACCGTGTATTATTGCTCTGCAAAACACAACACTGTACTTTTAATTGGGCAGCAGTAATTAAATATGGATGTCTGAAGTCGTACACTTGCGAGAATATAAAAGTGAGCATAAACGATGACGACGATGATGATAATCCGGTGACTGCATATTTACTTATTTAACTACCCAAAAATCTCCACAACAGTACATAATGAGTTTTATATTTTAATGATGATGATGGCGGCTGCTAAAGTAGCCGTGCGAGTGAAAATATTCTCACGTTTAATTAATGCCGGAAATGAAAAATTAAAATATTATTTTCCAGGCAATTATCCGATTTTTTTTTACAATTATCCAACCCACAATTGAAATCAATAATTCTCAATCTTTGAAAATATCATGCACCAATCATAAATGCATTTAATGTGCAAGAAATATTTTTCATATTACAGTATATAAATCGATATGTTAGAAATCCCTAAATCTTTTGGAATAGATGAAAAGAGGTTAAACCATCAGGGACTATACATGATGTTTTTGCAGTGTTATACGTTTATTGTGCATTTACATTTGAAGATTCATTTATATTGTATTCGCATTGTGTTTATTTGCAAATAAATACTTGGGTTTTTTAAATCTAAGTGAGCATTTGCCCTCGCATATAAATGCTGTAAAATAAATGTAAATTGACATTGATCCACAATTAATATTTTGCGTGACAAAATAACTCGAGATTTATCAATACATCAAATTATGGCGACGACTGGTTAGGCTATTCAATTAATTTGGCTTGATTTATTTTTATTAACATTATAAACACGTGGCACAATATTAATAATTATTCTCAATAATAGTGGTCATTTTTGTGCACAAAACTTAAGCTATTTGAATTCGAGATTATAAATGTTTATGTCAGGATTAAAAAAAATCATCAATTTCATCCACTGGAAATTTAACACAGCCTTTCTCTGATATAGTTGATGTAACGTATCTATTTTAAGAGTAAAAGGAAGTATTTTTTCCGTCACGGGGAGTTATTTTCTTTAGTAATACCAGTTATGATAAAAAAAATACTGAACAATCTGTATATTAATTAAGTTGTATTTTTATTTGGGCACCATCACAACGCTCAAGTCATACACATTAACTCTGGACGGATAGGATCTGGGTGTTGGGCATTGCCACAGCACATGCATTTGAAACAAGGCACAGCAATGTATAAAAAGCACACGGCCATATTCAAACAAACCAATCATAATTTCCTGAAGAAGTGCATTGTGGTCTTCTTGTCTGAGATCACAATATGTTTGAGCATATATGACTACCTGAGGTTCTCTCTTGAAGGTTCTAAAACTATTATGTATGATGGCAATACGTTCAGGAGCTAAATTCCAATGTCGAGGTCTGTTCGCACAAGAGGGCTTCAATGAGACAGTTTGTGTCGTTTTGCTATTCCTCCATTGCACGAGTGTAGACTACAGTGCTTCGTTATATGGCCCCTGTCGCACTCTCGCCTGTCTTTCATTGTCCATGAATGAAGGAGACGTGTGAATTGGGCCTGTTGATATTCTGATGCGGATGATGGTCACACCGTTATGTCTTTTGAGTTCTTCCGGACCTGAGTGAGATTCTCGGATGGTTAAAGTTCAAGTTTCAAGTTCATTTATTAGGTATAGCCCTGTGAGCTATTCGGCTCTTGAATCGGGTGCAACCGCAACAAACAAAAAACAAAAACATGAACAAAAAACATCTTAAAGTGAATATGTGACTGAGTGCAAACAGAAAATCCAAGAAAAGACAGCAAAATATTGCAGAAAACCACCGTACACCAACGCTGTGTGCAAGTCAAACAACCAACAATAACCACAAGACAACTTAGATTAAGGCCATCAGTCTAACTCTGTACTACAACAAACAAACATGGCTAAACCAATACACTTTTCGAAATCGCCAAAATAAAGCCATGAAAGCAATGAAACAGTGATCATAGGAACTGACGGAATTTTCACAATAAATGGATGGTGTCAGCAGCAGCAGCATCGCGATCTCAGTTAGGGATCTGGGTTTTGAGTCGGCGGCCGAGGCGACATCGTTGAGATCTTGGGTTGACAGGGGGAAAAAAACAACCGCGTAAACTCCCTTGCAGTTTGCACGGCGTCTCTGTGGATATCTGGCAAAATGTTCGCCAGAACAAGGAGCCAGGGAATTGGTGTCTGGGCCAGTTGTTCCGGTTACGGGTGCGCATTGCGTTATTTAATCGTGCATATAGCAGGATTCTTTGTGTGAGTTTCCGGGCCAGGCTGGAGCTCAATATTCTTGCCACTGAGTAAGATCAGTGAGAGGGCGGCAGTTAGCAGCGCATCAGCCGAGGTTTGATGGTGATTGAAATCAAGAGGAATCACAATGCACGTGTTCAGGAAAACCCAGAGTCTCATGGCAATGTGAAACTCCCACCATTGGGGTCAGGGCTGCCAATGGGGCGACACTTTTTGATTGAACAGAAAGACTCTGAATTGTCAATTGACAAACGTCGTAGGGATCGTTACATTTGAGCAATAAAACCGCGATTCAAAAGTACTCTGCACGCTGCTCACAACAGTATTATTACGCGTACAGCAGGGGGCAATGGGTTGGCTTTAAGAAAAATAAACGATGCGAAGCATATACACTCATGCCCTTAAACTGTGTTTAGGGGAATTAGGGGTGAGTGGGTTCGTCCTAACGCGATAAACAGGGATTGGGTGTTTATACTGGAACACCGTGTTACCGTGGAAGCTTTTTCTCCCCAACTTATCGCCTGATCCTATAGATTAAAGCCGCTCTCAAAGTGTTTGTTACAAAAAAAAATAGAAAGCCACACAACTGAGTCCGCAATTAACGATTCCTCTATGAATTTGCTCGGTTGTGGTTGTTTTTTTTAGCAACAGTTCAACAACATAAAAAATAATGTGTTCCATAGATTTTTGCATGTCATACCTTGCCACATCTGGCACTCTTGATCGAAAAACAGGCGGGGGGGGGGGGATCGTTTCTTTAATCGATTCGGGTTGTTTGCGTGACTGAAAAGAACTTGTGTCCATTATCAACAGGTCCGTTAAACTTTTGCGTTGAGTTTAATGTGGGGCTTTTTTGTATTAAAATATAAAATGATAATAAATAAAGCTACAATATACCCGTAATTGATTTACTGGGAATATAGTACTGTATTTCAAACTGTGTACATAATGTAAAATGTATTTCTTGTACACTTGCAAGCATGTATAAATAGTTCATGAAGGCTCTTTTAAAGCCTGTGTACAGAAATGCATGATCTGCATTCCGCAAATTAATTTATTTCTTTGGTTATTGGAGGGGTCTTAAAACAATAGGGACGATTATTGATGCGGCTATTTTTGTAAGTCATAAATGCATTTTTTTGTGGTTTTAGTAATGATAAAGCTCATTTCATAAGAATTGTTACGAATTGCCGCATCAGGTGACTTATAAATAGCGCCTATTTTCTTTGTCAGTATCATCGATAACAACAATAAACGCAATCGTTTGATCCGCTGTGTTCTGCCTCCCGTTTATTCTGAATGTGTGTTTCCATTGTTCTATGCTCGGGGAAATGATCCAGACGGGAGGAAATAAATACGCGGACAATGACGTCTCGGTGAAATATCCGTCTCTAAGTAAAAATAAAGTAATATTTAAAAATACTTTTTTTAAACACGCTTTAATGAAATGTACCGTACGATTAATGGCAGAACTCCACGACTCCAGAAAGTGGCCCCGAAGCTTGCCATAACGTAAGGGGCTCCGTGGTGATTTACAGCCAACGTCAGTTGAGCGTGGACAATTAGACCCAAGCCGAAACATAACATTTAAAAATAATGTTTAAAAATATTTGATTTTTAATTATGGAATATAGTATCGTCATCAGTATGACATAAGTATACCAAGTTTGCTGTCGATACCACATTGGGAAGTGGGTTAAAATTGAGTTACACGATTTGAGGATACGACAACAACAACAGAGTGTGAGTTAATAGAAAGCGTGTAAAAAGATCTTTGAACAATTTTTATTTTATTTTTTATGATAGAATATGGTATTGTCATCAGTATGACATAAGTATACAGTACCAAGTTTGCAGTCGATACCACATTGGGAAGTGGGTTAAAATTGAGTTACAAGATTTGAGGATACGACAACAACAACAACAGAGTGAGTTCAATAAAAGCGTGTAATAAAATCAGAATAATAAATCTTACACAACCCGTCATCCGGCACAGCCTTCTTCTGTGAGTGCATAATTGTAGCAGCATTATAATTGTTTTTTACCCTTCTATCTGGCAACAAAACTGACACCTTTTTGCAAGGTGTCAGTTTTGTTGCCAGATAGAAGGGTAAAAAAACAATGATCATATTTTTACTGGCAAATGAGGTTCCAATGGTGTAGCAGCATTGTTTCAAGACGAGAAAACGGGACTGCTCGTATGTCCACGTGTGTTTAACTTCTTTCGCACCGTACGTAGCCAACCGTGCCAATCGGAGGTGCGTGGGGAAGGACAACAAAACTAAACACAAACACGCAGTTCTAAATCAATTAGTTTTTAATCTACATGATTTGAGAGCGCACAGCTATCCCAGTGGATTCTTTTGACGTCAGCAGCCAGGCTTGCTTTTAAGACTTAAGGGTCGGAGACAGTAGGGTTGGGGTGGTGGGTGGAGGGGTGAGTTAACATTCTGGGGTTTGTATCTTAACATAACCGTGGTCATGTATGGAGGTTTTGTGATCGTGCTTTTCAGACGATTATTTTTCCGATTTGTTACATGTAAATCGTGCATTTTATTCGTGCCATCGACAAGATTATCTTTGCAAAAAGGGCATCTCCATTTAAAACCTGATTGGATAGGATTGGGAGGCTGTTTTGTGGACATGTTCTAGCGGTGTGAAAAGCTCTCAGTAAAGCATTACAATCTTATATATATGTAGTGATATCTCGTTGGCAGTGATGCACAAATGACAAACACATTCGTCAATAGCCACGCCGAAAATACAATTGCATAACAGGTGAGGGTTTGGGCGGTGGCACTTTTTAGCCACTTCTTCATGATCCGAAGTCTTTCTTTTCTTCGGGACAGAATTGTGAACGAATGTGTTGAGTCTTTTGTCAATTGGCATGAGGTGAAAATGCTAAATAAATTCAGAGCAAGTGAGTCGGGTGTCTCTGGGATGTTGTTTCGAAGCTTGGGCTCACATTCCAATCTCAAACCAAGTTCTCCTTTATACGAACATTGACAGCTCGCTGCTTTTTGTCATCAACACCGCCTTGCAACGGAGGAAAAAAACATTTGTTTTGCGCAACATTTTTTTTCGATTTAAAGCTTTCGTGACTGCAGGGGTTCATCTTATTGGTTCTATCGGTAAAGTCACATAGAAGGCTGCTTGCGTTGTGGCCGAAACGTCGTGAGAATTATTTTATTATGTTTTATTTTTATTACTTTATTACTTCCCTTCTACGTGACTTTACCGAAAGAACCAAGAAGATTTGCGCAACATGTTCAGCAATGGCCTATTTATCACAGCAATGGCCGACAGCCGCGTGTAACTGAACTAAAGTTGGAGACTGCAATTTCAAATTGTGCACGGTTTCTTTAAGAAAAACTGAACACTGAAGGAAGTCTTCTTGGTTCTTTCGGTAAAGTCACGTAGAAGGGAAATAATAAAGAAATAATAAAGAAAGACGCTGTCTTTCCGACAGACCTGTTCTTCACCTGAGGACGGCTGCTTGCGTTGTGGCCGAAACGTCGTGAGAATTGTATTTAGTTTTAATTTTATTATTTTATTATTTCCCTTCTACGTGACGTTACCGAAAGAACCAAGAAGATGAATCCCTGCAGTCACGAAAGCTTTAAATCGAAACTGAAGGAAGTTTCCAGTTTTGAATATTCAATGTCCCCCCCCCTTCTCCACCACTGTCTGTCTGCTCGCTTATGCTCTGGGGATAAGTGGGGAGGGTGCATAGGGGTAGAGGCCCTGGATCTGGGAGCACAGAGGAGAGCTGAGTGGTGTATTGAGGGCTGGAAAGACATTCGGGGTAAAAATGGCTCCATGAGATCGGGTCCTCCCCTGCCTCGTATCCGATTCCCAAGGGTATCAAACTAAAACTTTTTCATTTCACCAGGTAAGGCCCACTAAGCTATATCGCTCTTTTTCAGAAGAGACTTGGCCACAAATGATAGCTCACCGAAGTGGCTTATCTTGTGGAAATTAATAGCAGCCAAATACTCTAAACGCATGTTGATTCTAAATGTAGAGGGGAAACCCCGAGGTCCTGGACAAAAATCCTCGCCACCACGAGGAGAACACGCAAACTCCAAATATACAGGCGCCAGGGTCTGGATTGAACCCAGGTGCCCTTTTCTCCTGCTCCCCTCCCATCTCCCTCCTGCCACCCAACCTCCCCTCCCATCTCCTCTCTCTTCTCCTCTCCCATCTCCCTCCTCCCATCCTCCCTTCCCATCTGCCCTCCCTCCTCCGATGTCCTCCTAACTCCCCTCAATCTTGTTCCTCCTCTCTCCTCCAAACTGCCTCCGCTTCTGTCTCCTCTCCCCTCCAATCTCCCCCCTCCCATCCTACCTCTCCTCCCATCTCCCTCC
Source organism: Entosphenus tridentatus (assembly GCA_014621495.2). NCBI lineage: Eukaryota > Metazoa > Chordata > Hyperoartia > Petromyzontiformes > Petromyzontidae > Entosphenus > Entosphenus tridentatus. Next base: position 5,711,302 of record CM025670.2, on the reverse strand, counting down.
TCTCCCCTCCAATCTCCCCCCCTCCCATCCTACCTCTCTTTTTATACGGTCAGAGGAAACAAGAAGATGCTCGGTGTAGTCGGCACTTTGCTTCGTTCATCATTTAGTTTTTTTATGCTTTCCTTTATGTACCCCCCGCCCCCTCTCTGCCCCCCTCTCTCTCTACCCCCTCTCTCTACCCCCTCTCTTTACCCCCCTCTCTCTCTAACCCCTCTCTCCCTACTCCATGTCTATGTTCCCCCTTTGTGTTCTGTGTAATATTTGTAATATTACTAAAACAAAAATTATACCTCTCCTCCCATCTCCCTCCCCCTTCTATCTTCTCCACCCTCCCATCTCCCCCTCCCATCTCCCATTCGACCTCTACTCCCATCTCAACCTCCTTCCATCTCCTTCCCCCCACCCTATCAATACCCGCCATTCGCCAACAACAATAAATGCAATTGTTTGATCCGATGTGTTCTGTCTCCCATTTCTTCTGAGAGGTTATCTCCATTGTTCGATCCTGGGGGGGAATTATCCAGACTTGAGGAAATAAATAAGCGGACAATAACGTCTCAGTCAAATATGCGTCTCCACATAAAACTAAAATAATAATAACACATCTTACACAAGCCATCATCCGGTACAGCAGATTATACACTCCCATAAGCATCTCTCCCTGCTCCCATCCTGCCTCCCCTCCCAGCTACTGAACCTCCCCCCAATTCTAGATTTGAAGCTTTCGTGACTGCAAGGATTCATATTCTTAGGTATTTTCGGTAAAGTCACGTAGGTAAAAAAATTCTAATTAATAAAATAAAATAAAAATCACGACGTTTCGGAGGCAACACAGCTGTCGTGGCTGTGACGGTTCCACCTGAAGACGGAAGCTTGTGTTGCCTCCGAAACGTCGTGATTTTTATTTTATTTTATTAATTTGAATTTTTAACCTACGTGACTTTACCGAAAAAACCTAAGAATATACCTCCCCCCAATCTTCTTCCTCCCACCCGACCAATACCAATAGCCGCCCTCCGATCTCCTCCCATCTCCCCTCCTCCTTCTCTATCTCCTCCTTTCGCCTCCTCCTCCTCCTCCAATCCCCTCCTCCTCTTCTTCCTATCCCTTCCTACTCCTAAATTTTGACTTAAAACTTTCGTGACTGTAGGAATTCATATTGTTGGTTCTTTCGGTAAAGTCACGTAGGTAGAAAATAAAAATATGAAATAAATAATAAAATATATATTTTTAAATGACGACCCCTATCCCTTCCTCCTATCCCCTCCTATTTCCTCCCTCTTATCCCCTCCTCCTATCTCCTCCCTCCTGCTATCCCCTCCTCCTATCCCCGCCCTCCCCCCTCCTCCTCCCCTCCTATCCCCTTCCTCCTCCTCCTATCCCCTCCCTCCTCCTCCTCCCTCCTCCTTCTCTCTCTCCTCCTCCTCCCTCCTCCTCCTATCTCCTCCTATCCCCGCCTCCTATCCCCTCCTCCCCCTACCCCCTTCCTCCTCCTCCTATCCCCGCCCATTCCTCCTCCTATCCCCGCCCCCCCCTAGCCCTTCCCCCCTCCTCTCCCCTCCTATCCCCTCCTCCCCCTACCCCCTCCCTCCTCTCCTCCTATCCCCGCCCATTCCTCCTCCTATCCCCGCCCCCTAACCCCCTCCCTCCTCTCCCCGCCTCCCCCTAGCCCCTCCTCTCCCCTCCTCCTAGCCCCGCCCATTCCCCCTACCCCCCTCCCTACTCTCTTCTCCCCGCCCCCCGTAGCCCCGCCCCCCTACCCCCCCTCCCTACTCTCCTATCCCCGCCCATTCCCCCTCCTAGCCCCGCCCCCCACCCCCCATCCCTCCTCCCCGGGTCCCGCGGGCTTCGCGGCGGGCGGCGAGACCAGGCCTCGCTCCCTGGGCGGCCGACGCAAGGCGAAAAAGAAAGGGCCCCATCATCACCACCACCACCAACAACAACAACCACCGCCACCACAACAACAATCACAACAACAACAGCAGCAGCATCATCGACATCTTCACGGCGCGCTCGCCATGGAAGTTACGGGAAGGAGACGGAAGCGAAAGTCACCCAGTTCCAAACTTCGCAAAAGCAATGGTAAAATGTTACACAGACGACGGCGGCGGGGATGGTTTAAGCCTTTGAGGGAACGTTAAACCACTAAATAATTACACGCACGGGGACTAACTTACCTCTTCGTACACCTTGAACCGAGTTGACGTTCGCTCGGCGATTTGTTGAATCGCGCGCAAAGGGAAAGTTTGGTCGTGGATAGTTTGTTTTGCTGATTATGATGATTGTGATGGTGTGGTGATGGTGATGATGAGACTAGTCGAGAAGCGGTCGTGGCGCTATAGGATCACGACATCGCTAATCCCACAGGCCCTCTCACCCTCGCAACCAATAGACGTTAACAACGTGTTGTTGCTAACGAGAGATAGAGAAAGAGAGAATTAAAAAAACAAGCCAACGAGACGTGTTTTATTTTATAACGCCAAAAAAACAATGCGTTTGTGTGTGTTTGTGTTGAATGCGTGGGTACAGTGCAAGGTGTAGTAGTGTACAGTGCGGTCGACGGGCATTGCGCGTGTAAACGATTTGGCTTTGGGTGGCTGAGTGCAATGTTTGAGGGATGGTGGTTGTGGTGTTGTTGTTACGACTAGTGTGTGACATCCATTGTTGTTGTTGTAAAGGTGAACTTTTATTCCCGTGTGCTTGTTCTGCTTGCTGCAAACCCGTCTTTAGTTTCTCGGGTTGTTGTGTGCGTACCCAGACGGTTTAACCCCTATTCGTGTACAGGGAAATATATGTAACATTGTCTGCTTGTGTTTCTCCCTTGTGATGACGGGATTTTGTAGGATGAACGTTGCGATTTATAAGGGCACGGGGTGACCAAGAAGGTCTGAATTGGTCTGTTATCAGGTAGACACTGCTAAGGGGTTGACAGGTATGAGTGTGTGTGGGGGGGGTTTGGCTGTGCCCCATGCCTTTGTTGTTGATGATGGCTTTTGTGTGTGTGTGTGGAGTGTTTTTTTAACAGTGGTAATTGTGTATCTCCCCACCCCACCCCTGTAAGATATTCTCTTTCAACATCAACCATTTTACCACCATCGGAGTCGTCTCGTTTAAGAAGAACAAACTGTAATTCGGTGCCAATGTGTAAAAATCTGTAATCTCCCTGATCAAATGGAGCATCTGAGACGGTGGTAAATTTCCGGTTTACAGCCCTAAGCCAAGTGGTGATATTTCCTCATTTCCTCTTGATATTAACTACTCTGAGTTAAACGTTTGAACTTGAGCGTGGATAATAATCTGCAATGATTCCTGTCAAATGCACTCCATAGGTTAGTCGGCTCAGACTTGAATCACAGACTCCGTTTGTATAAGATTACTACTCCCAACTTTAATGCTTGCCATGTGGCCTATAATGGGCAGTACTGTGAGCAGGTTTCAGACCTATACCTGCATGTATACGCAAACATTTCATTGCTATAACTTGATGAGCCTTGCTTTTCTCGGGCAATTCCCAATTTCTCCCACGTGCGAGGAATTGGGGTCAGTCAGCTTTAAGCAGAACCTCTCATGAAATAGTCTATAAAGCCTCGATTGATGTGTTTTTTCTTTGGCTGGGTATATAAAGGTATATGTGACGCGTGCATTCTTGTTCGTTCCCCTCCCCGTTTCAGCGTTTGCCGAGGAGAACAGCGCTGCCAGCGACTTGGAGTACCCAATGCAGCAGGATAAGCACGTGGCAGTGGATAGCGGGGCTTCGCGATGTCTCGCACTAGACGAGGCGATGGCCAATGGTTCTGGACGTGTTCACGGTGAGCCGCTTGTGTAATGTCTTAACAACACCCGAAAGGTGTGCTCCAGTGTGTTTGTTTCAGCCTGTACGGGTGTTCCCCCGTGTTGGTGGGTCTTCCCATAATTTACAGAAAGCGTTGGAAATTCAACGCTTGAGACAACTCCAGGGAAATGTGCCTCTGAGGTGGCAGGTGTTGAATCGAGATGAGTGGCCACACCACTTTGTGGCGCAACGGTTGCGAGATGTCAACTACCTTGCCTTGTACACAGGAGGTTGTGGGTTCGATCCCAACCCTGATGCCTGCTGTATATTTGGAGTCAGCGTGTGTCTCTCTCCCCGTGATCGCGTGTATTTTTCTCTGGGTCCACTGGTTTATCCCTCCATATTTAGAAACATGCTTTTAAAGTATTTGGCTGGTATACATTTCCACGTGATGATAAGCCTCTTCGTTGAGCTGTCATTTGTGGCCAGGTCGCTTCTGAAAAAAAACTATATAGCTCAAGTGGGCCTTACCTGGTAAAACAAAAAATAGTTGAAAGCTTCGTTTTTTATATGCAAGTGTCCACTGTTCTGGGAACGTTTGCCATAGCTTCAGCAGCTGAGCGAATATATGTTGGCCATTATTATTGTATTAGGGAGTTAAAATCAATCCCTGAGTCTTAAAATTTCCAAACCTCATTAGTTATCTCCATAATGTGTTTGTGCTTGCCAAGTATTTCCAGTTTGAGTATGCCAAGTCTACCCTTGTTTGTGCTTCCACTTGTGCATTTTATTTTGTGTTATACAAGATGTACGTCATGTCACACTTGTGCGTTGTCCTTTAATACATCATTCTTCATAAGACCAACACAGGCTCTTAGTAATTTCACTGTCTACGGCTGACTTTTAAGGAAATCTGACTTTTGTATATCATAAAAACGTTACTGTGAGTAAGTGCTGTGCTTTTGTCCTCCAATGAAAGGCTGCAAAAATACCACAACTTAGTCTCATGGTGGTATGCACGTGAGTGTATGTTGATCTTACATAATGTAATCAGGCCTGATCTAGAACTGTCGCAAATGAGGCTGTTGTGTTCAGTCGAAACACTATTCAGAGTTTCCACATTCTGATTTCACAGGCACTCCCTACCCATTCGTATAACATAAATTATTTTATGACAAAAATACCAAAACCCTTTAACAGTTATAATCTCCTTAAATATAAAAGAGGCATGGAAAGAGTCTAGTTTTAATAAACGTGTTCTATTACTGTCAATTCAAGTTAATATATACTGCAGATAGTATTAAAGAGAAACTAATTTGTATCATATATTGTACTCGAGCTGACTGGTTTGGAGTACTATTGTATTCTGAATCATGAAATCTATGGTTTGCATTGATTACAGCACACTTTAACAATGTATTCCGTGGCTTTGTCAGTGTATTATGTGGCTTTGTCATTAAACACTGATTTCTTGTCTTGAATGAGATATTGTAATAATGCACACTTTGTAAGATTTACACATTCTCCATTAAGACTTTGTGAATGGTAACATATCATTTTAATACAGCCTATGCAACAAGAAACAGCGTGGAAATAGAAAAATGTTTCTTTAGTTTTTCCTTCAGGTGACGGCACAGAGGAAGGCAGCATCAACAATGGAAACAGCCACCAACGCACCATTTCCAGTCAACCTTCTGCCCACCCTTCGAAGGCTGATGCCAGCCAACAACAGAGCAGGGCTGATCAAGACTTGACTGCCATGTCTGGAATTCCTGTTCAGCCTAATCCAAATGACATCAAAACAGAGCCCGAAGAGGACAATCAATCTGGCGTGCTTTGGGAAAACCCAGAAGACAACAATGGCCTTCATCTGTCCACAACAGATGATGTTGAATTTCATCAGTTGTCTATGCTAGAATCTTTGGCAGGCCACTGGAATGATGATGGCAGCAGGAACCAGCACCTAATACCACAGTCCTTCACCAACAGCTCCACCGGCATCGCATCCAGTCCCCGAGAGAACTCAGACAGAGGTGAGCACCACTGCAGTCAATGCATACGGTGGCGAGATGTTAATTACCTCGCCTGGTATACAGGAGGTCGTGTGTTCGATCCTGACCACAACGCTATGTGTGTATTTGGATTTTGCGTGCTCTCCCCGTGGTTGCGTGGATTTTTGTCCGGGTTCTCTGGTGTTTACCTCCACATTTAGAAACATGCGTCTAAAGTATTTGTTGCTCTAAATTTGTACGCGATAAGCCACTTCGTTGAGTTGTCATTTTTCTCCAGGTCGCTTCTGAAAAGGAGCTGTATAGCTCTGGGTCTTATCTAGTAAAAAAAATTATAGTTTAGTTTAAAAGTTACAAATGAAAAAATCAAAACGGGTGCTTTTAGTGTTTTGTCGAAAAAATAGCATGCTCCGTTTTCGCTATCATTCTGCCACAGCAAAAATAAAGCCATTATTCACGGGAGGAAAGAGACTAGATGAACGAAATTTCACGCATTGGCACTGTACCCTGAAAATTCACATTGTCAATTTCACTGCCACTTTTGCCCCACGTTGATGTAGAGGACAGTACCAAAGACATCACGGGGAACTCACCTGAAACAGAATGAGCCATGAAATCAGAACATTCGTCAGCTATGTGAAACAAAATATACGCAAGCACGATATGTCACGTGACTCGGATAGCTTTTGCTTATTTACCGAGTCAAAACCGAACTTGGCACTGTGGTGGGCACTTACCACGGCCACTTTTTGTCCAAGTATAAAAAGCGACGAGATGTGGCCCATGCACTTCTGTAGCAGATGCCCTTCACCATTGGAACCTCATTTGCCAGTAAAAAATATGATCATTGGTTTTTTACCCTTCCATCTGGCAACAAAACTGACTCTGATGGTGCATTGTCTTTGAGTTGTTGGCCTTTTGGCGTCATCTGGTCCAACCCATGTGAGACTAGGCTCTAAGGAAAGCTGTCTTGGGTGTGGACCAATCAACTTCAAGGACAGTGCACATTATCAGAGTTGTGTTTTTTGTTTGCATTATGACTGCAGGTATTGTGGTCTATGTAAACAGATGCGCTTCGTTGACATGTTCTGTCGTGACGGCATAGCCAGTGATAAGCAACTTGATGCGTTGTACTTGTGATATTCAATATCGGTGAAACTGCCATGCACCTTTGAGTTTTTGACATTTCTGCCTTCAGACATTTTATATATCCTTTTTAATACATTTCCCACAATGAATACTCTGTTCGGGCTGCAGAAAATTATGACGCACACAGCCTAAATTTGGGACTGGAAGAGAGTGCGTTCCCTGTTTTGTAGCAGGTAGCATTAAATACAGAATGCTTGGCCACAGTAGAGCAGATAGACAACAGACAGTAAACAAGGCAGACAGATGCATATTACTTGTAGACATCTTTGTTCAAACGCCTTCAACATAACTAATCGTCTCTTGAATATGAAAAATATGATAATATGACCACAAACAGCCATTTGCATACAAATGAAAACTGGATTTCCAACCAAGACGTGGTTTGAAAAACTAAAATCTCCAGGATGCGCAGCGTGGCTTGGAACACAGATAAATGGATTCCTCGTGAGGAAAACACCCTTGTGGCAATGTTGGTGCGTAGATGCTGTGCATTGTGACGCTCCGAGGTCTGGTATGCAGGAGGTTGTGGTTTCGATCCTGCTGACGCCTTTATATTTGGAGTTAGAATGTCTCTCCCCCGTGGTCACGTGGATTTTTCTCTGGGTCCTCCAGGTTTTCCCTCTGCAATTATAAACATACTTTTCGAGTATTTGACTGCTATACATTTCCCCACATGTAAGCCACTTCGTTGTGCTATCATTTGTGGCCAGGTCGCATCTGAAAAAGATCTATGTAGCTCAAGTGGACCTTACCTGGAACTATATAAATAGTTTAGTTTACATACTTTTAAGTGCATGTGGTTTGTCTGCTTCTGCAGGACTTGTCATGTTTATTATCCCTGTCTCCACAGAGGCTGTGTGCGATACACATGACCTCAGCATGCACCGGTGTAAATGTTCATGTGAGCCTCTGCTGCACTCCATTCTGCATGAACTGAAGAGCATCCGTGAACTCATGCAGTCACAGACAGGTGTGTGCTTCCTTGCGGGATTATGCTTGGTTCATAATGCATCACTGTACACGTGCCTTAATGGCCAGACGGCGCAGTTTAGATGAAGCTCTCAAAACTCACGGGGCTTTAAAGGGGGGGAGGGGTCATCACCATTGTGGGGGACATTAATGGTGGTCATCGTTTTGGAAGACTGCTGCCTGACATAGAAATTCTGGAATTTTCACCACTGGCTTTGGACGGCAGCCAGCATAGATGAGCACAATCCCGTGTGTCATCTGAGCATGCAGGCAAACTTGTACTTATATTGTAGTATACCAGGTTTGTTTTGTTTTATTACAACGTGAGTTTCTCTATTGAGCGTAATTTATGTAACGGCATCACACGGCACTTGTGTGGTCCATAAACACGGAGGTGCATATATATGTAGATGCGAGGGGGGGGGGAAACACTATCCACTACAGATAGAAGAGATGGAGATGATTTTCCACACTTGCTGTACTGCCTTCTCCTGGCAAGCCAGTGTATGGCACCTCGATGCCCACGGGAAGGGAGTTTCGCAACGTTTGTGTGGTCTACCAACCATCGCCTTGAAGTGCTGGTTTACAGCCCACGTGCCTAGCCACCACAACCAATGTTATCCTATTTTTATAGCTGAGACAGTTGCTGCAGCTCACAGATTTACAGATATTTGTGAATGGAGTCACAATTTACACAGAATGTTAAGTCACTGGTGCAATGATCTAGATGTTATTAATTCTCACAATGTATTCTTGGAAATGTCAGTGCTTTACTTATATGGATATCTTTAGCATACAGTTTAAATTGTCAGTAGGTTTTATCATTGCAATGTTTAAAATACTTTGGTATAGTTTATTTGTTTTAATATAGCCCACACCCTTCTGCTATTTCATCATGATTCTAATATGACAAGCCTTCAAGATTAATGGCAGGTTGAACAGTGGCACAGTAATTAGCGCAGTGCAATATGAACCAGGTGACCTGAGTTTGATTCCAAACGACGGCTAACATCAGTGGTGAGTGATAGCTGAATCAAACCTGGGCCCTCCTTTTCACCACCATGCATTTAGCAACGTGGTGAAGTATGGGCCAAACAACCCGCACGATCAAAGGCATGTGGAGGCCTTCCAGCAGTTGACTGACAAATTGCCATCCAATTAATTCACATGAGTTATGGCGGTAATTATAAATCTATTTCAATGGATACATTAAACGTCTCGGTATTCAATTTTTACTGTTCCGTTGTAGTCATCAACATTGTGATTCTGTTCATTGTGAATCATTCCAGTGTAATATGACGCTGAGCTTGCATTGCGCATCTCTAAATCCTGCCCTTCGTACCCACAGCTCCCCACCCAGACGTGTGCAACGCAGCCGTTCAAACAAACGCAACGGCGGACTCCTCCTCCGGCAGGGTCGTGTCTGGTGGTCACCTCATCGTCATCTCCGGCGGGCCGGCCCCAAGGCTGGCGGCGACGTTGACGCCCGGCCAGATGCCCACCCCAACCTCCTCCACGCAGCTGTGCTCCAGCAGCAGCATGGGCCTGACCAACGGCTCGCCGGGCACGCCGCTGAAAGCGCCGCATGGCAGAATCGCAAGTGCCGTAGGTCACGCACCGCTTTCGGCCGGAAACGGCTCCCGGCCGACCGCCCTCCAGTGGCGACGGGGCGGCTTTCAAAGTGGGGAGTTGCCCCACCTGCCCAGGCCATGCACCACCATCACCACTGCCGCCACCTTCTCCGCGATCGATTCAGGCCGCCTCGGCGGCAAGGGCCTCCAGCACCAGCCGGCGATCAACAGGGCCGGCTGCCTGGGATTGAACCTGAGTAGACACGGTCAGATTCAAGTGCTCGGTGTCGATGCTGGCGCTGCCATCTTCCCGCAGGTGCATGCCGGCGGGCTCGATCGGGGCGGCGGTCGAATGGCACACGCGGAGCAGGCGCCCTTAGGGCAGGCGCTGCTGGGAGGCGGCGCTCCAGGGACTGCCTGCCGTCTCCCGGACACGCAGTGCCGACAAGCCTCCAGGATTAGGATTGAGAACGTGAAGACGTTGGTGATGGCGGCGGCTGCGGGGCCGATGGCGGGACCGGCGGGGTTAATGGCACAGGGCGGCGGCAGGAAGGCCGTTCCGGCCGGGAAGCACACAATCCTAAGCAGGGCCGAGCAAGGCACCAGCAGATCCGTCGATTCGATGGAGAGGCCCGGCCCAAATTCGGCAGGTCTGGCCGCCTCTGCTCCTGTATCAACAGTCGGGATTCAAGGTGAGTTAATATGCAAACTAATTGAAATTGCTTAATTGGAAACATCTGAAGGGCATGATGAGTTGGCCGGGTGGCTAAGGCAGCCACTTGCTCATGTCCAGAGCACCCATGCCCACAGTGGCATGCACCTGTAATTAAGTGCATGAGAGGGGAGGGGTGAGTCGTTGGTGGGTCCCGTAGAGATCGTCATGTATATGAAAGACTGGTTACAACGTGGTATTACCACAGTAGAAAATACTGAGCCAGCACGACTGTCTTAAGTTCAATTCTAGGCAGTCGCCAATGATTAAACCCGATTGTATGTATGTAGAACTTCTTTCGCAACCCACGTAGTCAACCTTTCTCATCGGAGGTGCATAGCCAACCGTGCTAATCGTAGATTCTCAATTGTAGTGAGCTGATGGTCTCGCTCAGTCATCAGTGACCATAGAAAAACGCTTTTATTGTTAAACATGTTTTAGTTCCATTATAAACATCACTGAAAACATTGTATATTCCGAGCTTCTAAACAGTAGTCACATTTTATCCCATTAGTGGTCAATGTTTCGCATTAGTCGTCATCCGAGATGTGAGATTTGTTAAATGACACTAATAAAGAAAAACAACTTGTCTGGCCTTTCAGCAGACTGGCCGTTATCATGGTAGGGCAGCTGTTAAGGGGAAATATTATTTTCAAAATGTGCTAAACGCACCGAATTTCGTGGTAGTGTAGTTTACAACACATTGTGTCCTTACAGAATGGGAGGCGTTTAAACTTCCCAGGTTCGTAAAAGGGTGTATAGTGCGGCTGTTAAGGTCAGGAGAACACGTTAATTATTAAAATTGTGATGAAGGCAGTCGCATTTGGCATAAAGACAAATACTTTCCCTGTGGGAGCCATTGCAATGTTTTGCTTTTTAGAGCAGAAACCTTTCCAAGAAATATGGGACTGAACAAAGGTTAAATAATATGGGTCCATGTTTCGCAAAATCAGTTTTTTTCCTGTTTACATAATAAACACGGTCTGACCTTTTGAAACAATCAAATTGACAGCTGAACCTAACTTGCTTAATTTGCCCCCCTAGTTCTATGATATCATACAAAATACTGATTTTTTTATGTTAGAATATCATGGGCCATTGTTTAACCGTGATGATGGCATCATGTAACTCGGCCGACAAAAGTCAATGTTTCGCTTATCGGTCGACATTATTCAACGTTAATTTTGACACTTGTTGCTATTATGACATTTTCAAACATTCGTAAGACGTGCGCTGGCTTTTAGAGCTACACTGTGCCGTTATCGGCGTATTCATTGACGAGTGATTGTTGTTCAGTGGCGGCGGTAGATTGACAACGCTTCGCCTGCGCAGCAACAGCAGCGGCAGCACTTTACCCCAACAGCATCGGAGCAAAAAACTAAAATCCCCCGTATAGTCTTAACAGACTTTTGGGCAAGTTGCTGTTAGCGAGTAGCACCTATGAAAGCCGGCACGGCACACGAGGGGGTGGGTGGCCAGCACCACGCCCGGCCGCTTTTGTCCACCCAGTAGCGATGTTTACACATCGCACCAGGTACTCATTTGAGGCTGAGTTGACCTTCGGGAGGCCCAGGACCGATTCAGATAAGCGTCACTGCCGTTGCCTGTGAGCGGGAATCGAACTCGGGTCCGCCGCGTTCGTAGCGCAGCTTGCTACCTAGAGTGAGGGGCCAACTCAGTTATCTCCATTGCTTATTTATAAAACCGAATCCACCGCACAAACCATGGCAGCAGATGCGGATACCTGATGCACATGTGTCAAATTAAAAACTCCAATTGTGTGCCTCTGTGGTCGTCCAAAACAGACCGTACACGATACCGCGATCCACAAATACGATGGTGACATCACGGCGATACACTCTGTTGCTCCTAATGCGGTTGTCTGGATTGACCACCTGCATGTGAAATTGTAGTTGTTGCTCTGCATCTACATCGGCATCCATACAAAAGCTGATGTGCTCACCTCCCCCCCTACATGCGTGCATCTGCTTTGTCCGCGCACCCGTCTTTAACAGCGTACAGGTTTCAGGCTGGCCCGGGGCTGTACACACAATTGAATTCCAGCCTGAAGTTCAAACTGCCACGCTTGGAACCAGCCCAGCCAGTCCGATTTCATAGTTTGGCTACCTCAATAAAACGCGGAATATATCTGGGTTTGACATCATTGATGACATGGTATCTTTTTCCTGCTTTTGGAAGGAAGGTTTGGCAGTCATTGCTTGCAATAATTCTAAGTATCTAAGTGAGAATGTATAGCTATATCATTCTTCAAATGTACATTTTAGTGGTTTAATGCCTATTTTTTCTTTTTGAGGGTGCCATGGTGGCGAGATGTTAACTACCTCGCCTAGCATACAGGAGGTAAAGGGTTCGATCCCGACCCTGATACCTTTATATTTGGAGTTTGCATGTTCTCCCCATGATCGTGTGGATTTGTCTCCGGGTCCTCCGGTTTTTCCTTCTTCCACATTTATAAACATGCTTTTAGGTTATTTTGCCGCTATACATTTCCAAGTGATAAGCCACTTCGTTGAGATATCATTTGTGGCCAGGTTGCTTCTGAAAAAGACCTATACAGCCCAGTGGGCTAACCTGGTATAATTAAAAAAAAATTTCGTTTTTAAGTTTTTTTGGTTATACTTTTTTTTTATGTAGCTTGGGGTTTTTTTTATTTAGACAGTTGTGTATACCTTGCTGTTTACTTTATAAACATTCACAACTGAATACTTGGGATTTTTTTTTATCTCCGCTTGAAGTACAAGCAATGACTGCCAACCTTCTTGGAAGCAATACACAAAGATACGACGTCACGTCCGGGTAAATTGCGGGTTATTGGGATAGCCTGACTATGAAGTCGGGGGCCGCCTTTGCTGGCAATGGCCACCAATCTAGCAAGACAAGTCAACTATGACTTCACGCCCGAGTAAATTTCTGTTATTATTCACATTAGCAGTCTTGTCGACATGCCGCTTACACGGGCTGTATGAGGTGCAACGATTAGCACAGTTGGCTACGTACGGTGCGAAAGAAGTTCATATGGATGCCCCATATTAATGAACAATCCTATCGCCCTGTTGGTTGCCGCAATGCAAGTTGGGTTTTTTTCATGCCGACTCCGCTGTTGGACATCTGTGTCTGGTTTTTGTCATCTGCTTTGTGGGAGCTCTGAGAAAATTAGGTATCCGTAAATATTCTTGTCGTTCTTGCACAAGTCTACTGGACGAAGATGTGCCGTTTTTATTTTCAACGTGTACAATAATTTAGTTTGATGTGTAATATATTCTAATCGTTTTAAGCCAATTTTTTGTGGTTTCCGTTTAGTGTTGAGAAAATGATGAGAGGAAATATAAAAAAAACTGATGTGGAATATATTGGTAAAAATACTTGCGGAGTGAAATAAGCAAGTGCTTATTATATCAGTGTGTTGTACATTTTGTCAGCTACCCAGACTGCCGTGCAGATAAATTATTTCATAGCTAGAGGCTGAAAATAAATTAATGGTTTCAAAATTCTTTGATGCTGGAGAAAACTGATGATGACATTTTTTTAAAGAAAACATTCTTAATATTTTATGTATATTTTAATCAATGGTCTCTAGACGACCCGGAGTAGGAAGTCTGCAGAACATGTCATTTGCAATAGCCGTTCTTTATTTGCCATTAGAAAAAAATGACGCTCGCTCTCTGCTTATGAATCATACCTGATGTCTGTGTGTGTGCGCATTGCGGCATCTTGAATTTAAATGTGGGCTTCCAAACGATTGTGGGCGTTATTAATGCACCTCCAACATTCCTATACAACAAAATTACTGCACCGTTACGCAGCCGGGCAGATTAACTGACAAACTATACCACGCTTCAATGTCCAAGCCACAAAAGTTCATTATTAATTCCGTCGTCTTTGCAAATTATATCCCTCCTTAGCTTCACCTACACCTCTGATTAAATATTTTATCTAGAATAAATGGAAAAATGTTTTTCCTCTTAAGTTCACCTTTACGTGCCTTGCATGGCTTGGCTATTTAATGCTGGAATGTGTTTAGTTTTGGATTTTGGAAGGAAATTTTCAATCCCTGAAAGAGCAAATAGTTAAGCTTTTTTTTTCGTTGCCATCATACTTGAATTTAAAGGGCACTTGGGTCTGGATTACGCTGAGCAAAGTGTAATTGCCTCGTTGTAATGACTACTTTGGAAAGTTCACGAGTATAGGTTTACGCTGGAAATGTTTGGTTATTTTTCCATAGATGGCTCGGTGACAGCACAGGGGTTAAATCCCACATTAATTATGAAGCCAGCAACGTTGAGACCTATAGGCTTATTTTATGGTTCACCATTCAGACTCTTTAAGTGTTTTCACACTTCTTGCTTTTTGAGTGGAGGTAAAAAATGTATTTACCCGTGCTTTGAATTCTAACAAAAATTGAATGAGAATTTTGTTTTAATATATTTGGCCAAGTGTTCAATTGGTTGGAGCCAGGAAAAACTTGTATTTGGAAAAGTTACGTGTTCAAATGCCGGTCAAGGGTCGACTCGACCCCATGCCATAATGTATGCACTGTCCTTATCAGAGTTGTCTTTTTGTTTTCATTTTGATCGCAAGTGTTGTGGATCAATGCAAACATGATCCCTTGTATAAAGGTGTCAGTTTTTTTGCCAGATAAAAGGGTTAAAACCTATTACTATATCTTGCTACTGGCAAAGGGGGTCTCGTAATGTAAATGCTTACCCCGAGCTCTCAATACTCTGATGGTGCGTTGTCTTTGAGTTGTGCGCCTTTTGGCGTCATCTGGTCCAACACCATGTGAGACTGTGCTCTAAGAAAAGCTGTCTCGGGTGTGGACCAATCAATTTCAAGGACAGTGTATATCATCAGAGTTGTCTCTTTTTGTTTGCATTTTGACCGCAAGTGTTGTGGTTAATGCAAACATGATCCCTTGTATAAAGGTGTCAGTTTTGTTGCCAGATAAAAGGGTAAAAACATTACTATTACCATTCATTAAGACGTCAGTCGCGAGAGTGGGCAATGGTGTGCAGGTGTTATGTTCTGAATTTTCTATTTGTGAAACATTACCTGTATATTACTCAATTGGAATTATACACAGCAACAATCCCCCCCCCCACTGCCTAAAACTTGCAGGACAGTCCTGAAAAAAGGTCATGAGACCCAGTGAGGCTTTCCAAGGTTAACAAGCTAAATAATTACGTACAAACTATTATTTAAACTATTATTTTACCAGGTAAGGCCCACTAGCTATATAGCTCTTTTTCAGCAGCGACTTGGTCACAAATGATAACTCAAAGACGTAGCTGATCATATGTATATTTATTACTGGTAGAAACCACCTGGTTCCACCAGCCCACAGGGGATTATTGTGTCCGTCCGTCGTGCATCCAAAAATGGGTGGGGTGGGGCTGGGTGGGGAGGGGCTGGTCACCCCGTGGTGCCCTTATAAAACTAAACGTTTAACCTACTCACCCCGGCTTGTGCCCACCCTCACAGTCGGCCATATTTGCGGAATACACCACGCCACCGTTGACACTGGCCATTGACTGAGCAACCCAACGTTCCTACCAGCTCCCTCCGCATGAATGTGTTCTTAAATGCATGTTGTTTATAAATGTGGAGGGAAAAACCGGAGGACCCGGATGAAAAAAATCCACGCGACCAAAGTGAGAGAGAGACACGCAAACTCCAAATATACAGGCGTCAGGGTTGGGAGCGAACCCATGACCTCCTGTATACCAGACGAGACAGTTAACATCTTGCTACCGGTGCGCCCTTGCCTTGCCTGTATGCGTGTCCCACTTTAGAAAGGAGCAGCATTGCTTTGGAAAGTCCTGGTAACCCTGCGTTGGAAAACAGCCTGAAAGATGGTGGCCACTTCACCGAAAACTGCTTCTACTCCCTGGGCCACTCGCCGCAGAGTGACTCCTCAGATGTACGTACACGCGACTGCCTGCAGGTGGCCTTCACACCCGTCGACACTCATTGGAATTACTGATTGGAATTACAGAGGGAGAATACGTGGATTGCTGTCAAATAATATAATCTATGTATGTATGTTGAACTTCTTTCGCACCGTATGAATGCCCATCACATAAAATGTGACGAACACAAATATATCTGCAAAATGTCAATAGAGGGGAAAAAAATCCTTCACCGTATTTAGCAAATGACCGTCCGATTAGCACGGTTGGCTATGTACGGTGCGAAAGAAGTTGAACATACATACTGTGCCTAGAGCCCCGTGTCTGCCGGCTACGACGCAACACTGTCACAGGAATGCATGCGTACAGCATACCCAAGCAATGGTTAATTGCAGGGTTGATCAAAGTTACTCAACTATGGACTCTCCGTAGCCCCCCCGAGTCGTCCACCTCACCCCTTCGCTGACCCCGCTGCCATTTTTTTGCGCGCGCGTGTTTGCATCCGGTCGGCTGACCCGCAGCTCGCCGTACAGCTGGCCGACGGCTACAACGTCTTCATGGCGCGCTCGCAGCTCGAGGAGATCCTGATGCACTACACCCGCTCGGGCAGCCTGCTCTTCCGCAAGCTGGTGGCCGCCTTCTTCGACGACCACACGCTCGCCAACTCGCTACCCAACGGCAAGCGCAAGCGCGGCTTCAACGACCCCCGCAAGGGCCTGGAGCCCAACATCGTGGCCGCCATCCGAAGTGCGTACACCCCCGCGTACACATCCCCTTGACGGGGAGATAGGGGCGGCAATGGGCATATTTCTCACGGGGGACCCCCCCCCCCCCCCCGATGTCTGTTGTCCCCTATATCCTCATCTAGTTTACGTTATAAAAAAAAAATCTTCCTGAGCTAACTTACGCTACAGGTGCTTTTTTTTTTACGTTGATTTAGGTTTGTGCAATGTTGTTAATCGAATATTGATCTTTAACTTTTAAGTAAAAAAGTATTGAAGAGCTGTTTCCATAGGCAATGCACATCAGGAGCGCTCCGATTGGCCGAAAATTGGCGGCTGTGATATCGTAAACATCGTTTATCGAAAATGTACCGTTAACAGAAACAATGGGGCCCGATGGGAGGCAGATCGTTAATCAAAATATTGTTAATCGATGGCATCGTAAATCGTGGGACCACTGTATTTATTTTCAGATGTTCTGCCTCAATAGGAGAGAAACTCGCGATACAAATTATATAATAATTTGAGATAGTCCCAACATCTCGGGTGTGATTGCTTCAAATGTTTCTGTTTTGTCCTGTTGAACGCCACTCAGTAATGCTCGCTTTAAAGGACGCAAATAACAGTAATATAAATGGTCCAACCTTCATGGACACCCTGTATATCCTAATTTGTCCGTTCTTGGTCATTCTAAAATTTGGACAAATTTATTTACCTTGCAGTGGCCAACAATGCTTGAGTATTGCTCAAAAGGAAATACTCTATACAGACATTGGTATTGCATTGCTTTTTTTCTCACTGTTCCCTTTCTCAATGGCACACACAGGTGTTAATGGTAATGAGCAAACCCTACCGTGATATATCAGCCTGACAAGAATAGCCACACCGAACTGCACACAGAGCACTTAAATTTAGCAGCACTTGTGGACTGCCGGTCGCGATAAATACAGTCATTACCGACGACACCACAATGCTACAAAAAAAAGTGCTTCTTATAAACACTCACGCCGTATATGAACCACACTTGATATTTGTCATCTTCAGCCGATGCTTTTTAAATATATGTAGTGGGTTCAACTGATTCGCAGACGTAGACTTGGAGGCAACACATTTATTCAACTCCAACACACGGGGTAACTTTCCCCTTAACAGAATAACAACCTATGGTGGTGACCACCAGGCTAACTGCACTAATTACAACGTAACTACTACTACAGACCAGGACCAACAGCTGGTGTCCAGATCCACGTGTTGGAGACTCGTTGAACATAGAACGTAGACAAAGGTTTCTTCCAGGATGAACAACAACCCCGGTCCCTCTCGTGGACCCGGCTTATATTCTCTGCGGCGTGCCCGGCTCCGCCCTTGGCCACGACCACCTTCTAGAATCCTCGGGAAGGATCTGGATGCTAACCATGTGACCACCCCTAGCCCCCACTTGGGCCCCTTTGTAGACTTAACTGGTCAAGTGTCCTCCCGGGTCAACCAGAGTGCCATTGCCTCGAGTAACCTCATCCTTCGGCCTGCACTCACACACCCTATGCTGTAGGGGCTGGCACTGCACGCAAAGCGTGGTGCCATGTAGCGCTATTAATCAGCGCTCACCGGGCCCCTCTAGGGGCGCTACTACACCCACACCTTTGTGGTATCCGCGATGTCGTTCCACCGCACGCCGTGCTTCTCTCGGGCCGGCATTGCACGTTGACATCCCGTGATGTCACTACATCTATATACTGCTGGATTAATGCTTCTTCACAACATCGCTATCCATCACGGTCCTGCGATGTCACAAATCCATCCCGGGTCCACTTGTATGGGCTGATCTCATTGCTCCGTGACTGTAGCGGTCATCTTATTGGGTGTGTCCCCCCCCTCCTTCGGCTGCTACTCCGTCATTCCTGACCGTCATCCCTGCTAACGATGTGTCCCTCTCTTGATAAGTCACTATGATTTCTTGACACGTAGGCTTTCGCGACCAATATTCATAATAAAGGTTTTTGGGTTAGATCGCGTTATTTATAAATGTGTCGTAACCCTCCACCACCCGACACGGCCAATCAGCAAAAAAGTGTTACGTTGACAAAAACCAAATAGTTCACTACTTTAGCCCACCGGTGTGTTGAAGAGTGAATCCACAACATTTACAAAAAACAATTTTTTTAGTACGACGTTTCGCTGGTAATTACATCCAGCATCATCCAGCATCATCGGATGTAATTACCAGCGAAACGTCGTACTCAAAAATTGTAAATGTTGTGGATTCACTCTTCAACACACCGATGGGCTAAAGTAGTGAACTATTTGTTTTTTGTCAACGTGACACTTTTTTACTGATTGGCCGTGTCGGGTGGTGGAGGGTTACGAAACATTTATAAATAACGCGATCTAACCCAAAAACGTTGCCTATTGTCTACCTTTTTCTTTGAAGATCACAGTGTTTTTGACAAATGTTTTGAGTTTGCAGCAACATCACCACCAAATAAACTGTCCTTTTTTTGTGGAAAGTCCACATCAGTAGTCCTGTGGTGACTAGCTCCCACTCAGTGCTGTCAACACAGATGAACGGCAACACATTGCTCGTTTGAGCAGGGAAAAACAATACGTTGATTTGATGTCTGTACGTATGTTGAACTTCTTTCACGTCTTACGTAGCCAACGGCATTCATCGTAAGCGTGAATCTTAACATTGCGTTGTAAGAGTGCATTTAAACATTGTGTTGCATTGCTGAGTTATGCAAAGTCATGATTGTGGTGCTTGTTTGCAGGCTTCACGGAGAGCTACTGCGAGAATAAAAAGATAATGAAGCTACCAGGACCGAAAGATTGGGTGCAACTCTTGCAGGACCAGATAAAGCTGGCTCGTCGCCGCATTCGCAGAGGTGGGCTCACATTGTAATGGGTTGGGAGTGACGTGCAATCGTTATCTCTCTGTTCACACACACATATATATCATATTAAATTTAGAACACGGAAAGTCCTCGCTCAACACGTTGTCACACCAGCGCATTTTCGCTACATCGCGGTTCTTCTATTCGGCGACACTTTTCACACGACAAGGAACGCGTGCACCATTATAACGCAGTTGCCAAGTGGTCAATGACGAACTACTTTCTTGAGCTGCTCGGCCGAGCTGTGTGATGAAGTAAAGGACACTAATCACCCTCGTCTCAGGTCTTTTTAAAGTGCAAATGTGATTTAGTAGCTTGGTAATTCCTCACCTAACGCATTTTTGATAAACGCAGAACTTTTCAGGAATGCATCTACCGCGATAAACGAGGCATTTACTGGATACATATGAAATGTTATTTACTGTACCTTTTTTTCTGGATGCGTGCGACACATTTATCCTTTACTTCACAAGGCTTTATGCCACCTGATAGGAAGAGAGAACGTTTAGCAAAGGTAGGCTTACTATTATAGAATCGGTAGATACTACTGTAGGGTCAGTAGATACTACTATGGTCAGTAGATACTACTATACAGTCAGTAGCTAATAATATACAGTCAGTAGCTACTACTGGGCTCAGTAGATACTACTGTACAGTCAGTAGCATTACTAAAGATGCTGTATGGTCTGGTACGGGCGGAGGTCCATGGGGGGTGACACCACGAGTTACCGCACTGAGTGACACCAACCCTAGTGACGCTACTAGGGAGCGGTAGTGTAGCGGTCAGCGTGCTGCGCCGAGTTAGTGGACATGAAACCACTGGCTCAGGCCAACCAACGCGCATATGAGCGCTCATTGGTGTGGTAAAGGTGCGATGCCCCCATCGACAAATACAAAGGAGACATCACGGCGATACCACTCCACTGCTCCTGATGCGGTTGGCTGAATTGAATGTGAAATTGTAGTCGTTGCTCCCTGCATCTACATCGGCCGCCGTACGACAAGAAGAAGACCTAAGAGTGCTGGCGCGGAGACAGATTTGCTCCCCGTTGGTTTATTTGAATAATGAAACGATCGCCTTGTGTTTTTCAGTGCCTACACACAACATGAGGCTGCAGGACTCGGCAGAGGCGTTTAAAGAAGAGAAAGTGAAGTTGGAATGAAGGGAGTCATCGGCGCTTTAGACCACCCGGCACTGTGAACAAATGTAACACTCGCAGACAATTCACTTTGCAAAAAGGGGGACAGCTCTGCTTTCTTACTTTCTCGAAAGTTCAGAGGTGGTGTTGTGTAATGTTTACAGTTTTTTTTATGAGTGTAAACACTGGATATGAGGTTTGATTTTTAATCAGAGTTCTTTGTAAATAAACACCAACACAAAAAACTAGCGGAGGGTTTTTTTTTGTTAAGTGTTTTTTTTTTCAAAGAACCCCCATCGCTTCCCCCGTCACATGACAAGCACTCATTTTATAGACGACATTGGTCAAACATCCAGCTGCAAAAAAATCCTGGAAAATAGAGAGAAAACTGCACTCGTTGATGCTTTCCATTATAAATATATATTTGATTACTGGGTAATTAATATTTAATAAAAAGGTGAATTTTATTTTAAAAAATTGGTTGCACTGCAGACAAATGCCAGCCCGAAGCCAGAATTTCGTGGCGTTTTTGCGTGCGCTCGGCTCTGCAAGAATTGCAGAATCGTTGAACTGGGTCCTGAAGTTGTAAATCGACATCAGTGTGGGCATATGCTATCGTCATCTTTAGCCCTGTTCTATCCACTGCTGGATGAAAACCTCCCCACATCACCTGCACCCCCCCCGCCACTCCCATCACTAGTCTTGTTCACAGCCGTCAACCCATCTGGCAGTGTGACACGCCCAAGGCCAATTGTCCAAATGGTCACTTCGCTTTGTCCTCTCATCAATGTTGCCGGCCCTCTTTTGGGCTCGCAATGTCATTTCCAGATTTTCCATTTTTCTGTGTCATTGTCCACGTTCCTGTTCCCATATGTTGGTAGCAGAGAACTGGGACTGATTGTAAAACCTCTCTCTTTAGGCACAAGGGATTGTTTCTCTCCATTGTCACGTTGTGTTTCACTGGCATTTACAGCCTGCCCTTGCTTGTATTTAATTCTCGTGATACATTTTCGAGTTGTGGGTCCCATGCCGAACACCGCAATAGACTATGCAGATGCGAGACCTGGCGAGAGATAACGGTAGCAGTTTGCCACCACGATTATTTGTACGAGACTTTTGGGTGTCTGGTCGTAAGATATATTAAGTCTGACCACCCGGTAGCTATTTATATCCCATAGCCACTGTTGTGGACTCCAAATATTGAAAATACCTGCTGAGGATGCCTCAAGGACCCTAACATAACACCCAAGTTTGGTGTCCTTGACGTGGCCGTTGGAGCATTTCTCCTCTAAAGCGAGTGTCATGCGCTGCTGCTGTCGGGATTTTCAGAAATTGAAAATGTAACGGTTAAAAATAAATACAGCAGCTGTGAAAACGTACGTGTTAAACGAGACGGAAAGCTCTGATTATGTTTGTTTTTAATCGAGAACCTCTTGTGTATCCTGATGGAAACTGTGGATGTGCCAGAGTGATAAGCAATGCAGTCCACAGTGCTGCCCACGCTTTCGGGTTATTGTGGATGCGGTTGCTGGTGGTGGCACGAAGCTGCCTATGATGGCGGCGATGCTCTTTAGATGCTGGTAATGGTGTCGGTGCTGTTAACGATATAGGGGCGGTCGTGTCGCGGGTATTGTAGCGGTTAGTGCACCGTGCTACGAATCCGGTGACCCAAGTTCGATTCTCACTCACGGCCAAACCCAGTGACGATTTTCTGAACCGGTCCTGGGCCTCTCCTAGGTCGACTCGACCTCAAACGAGTACCTGGTGCAGTTTGTAAACATCGCCACTCGGGAGATAAAGGCAGCCGGGCGTGGTACTGGCCACCCACGCCCTCGTGCGCCGTGT
Organism: Entosphenus tridentatus; assembly: GCA_014621495.2. Lineage (NCBI taxonomy): Eukaryota > Metazoa > Chordata > Hyperoartia > Petromyzontiformes > Petromyzontidae > Entosphenus > Entosphenus tridentatus. Next base: position 5,688,599 of record CM025670.2, on the reverse strand, counting down.
TGGCCTGCAAAGGTGCTCGCTAACAGCACTTGCCCCAAAAGTCTGTCGAGGCTATACGGGGGATCCTTGGCTTTGCTGTTATCGATAGTGCTTCTAAATGATGGTGGCGCTGGTGCTCGCATCGAATGAAGCTGCTCAGTCGGCCCGTTTCGTGAATTGCTGACGATGTGTTGTGTCCACGGCCGATTCTCCGGGGTCACCGTGTAATTGGCTCGCTCTTTTATGCCAAGACAAATCACGAGATGTTTAGCAACAAATGCAAGCCTCTTGCCAAAAGTGGCGCATTGTCTCCATCCCGCTCCCAAACGTCAATGTAAACATTTTAGGGGTTTTCTTTTAGGCTTGCAGAGAGTTGCCGTATTCTCCAGGCTATAAGACGCTCCTTAAACTCATGTTTCACCCCCAAACACGTGTGTCCGGTGCCAAATTTGGATACCCACACCGACCGGACGTACACCCAACGTTGCTTTGGAATACCGGGGCCGGGGGGGGTGCATCTTATATTATCTGGAAAATACATTCATTATTTTAATTGTTACGGGCAAGTGGTGAAGCAGTGTCGGAGCAATTTCGTTCAATGCTGGAGGCCGAGCACGTGCTATTAAAGCAGTGGTAACACAGACGGTGGCACAGCACACAGTTGGCATCGCCGTTTGTAAATATTGCTCAGTTTAGTATCGGTCCATTTTCATTGCCATTGTCTTACAACATTGTCAATGTTATAAACGTCGCGGTGATCACGAGTCTTGAAGAGTTATTCATATCTACGGCCGCACGAAAGATTTTGGACGCAGCGGGAACTGCCTGTTTGCGATCTCGCAACATCGCATCCCCATGTCACAGTGTTCAACGGAGATGGTTTTAGAGGAGACACGGCTCTGTGATCCTCCCATAAAAACAACTGTAGTGCCATTCACTGTAAGCATTGTGTGTGTATATATATCCAATGCAGTGTGTAGCATATTCCGCTTCTGAGAATCGGAATACTTAAGTGTGAGAATACTTTACCTGAAAGGTATACTTCGTGCGTTCGCTGCGTTATTAACAGTACAGTATTTTTTAGACTCGAAGATGAAGCCAGCCGCCCCCCCCCCCCTCTATTTTTGAACCTTTTACAGTCAATCGATGGCTGAATGCTGTTTCAAATGACGTGTGCACCTTGTGGGTTTAATCATTCTCGCTACAATTCACGCGGCGGAGGCCCCGCGCGGCATAGCTAGTTCAGTTTTATCGCTCGTGTGATGCCATCGTCGTTGAAAATATGACGAGGTGTACTCTGCAAAGTGTGTATTTATTGTCTAAAGATGTTTTATCGCAGAATTGTTTTCAACGCTGAGTTAGAAATTCTTCAACATCTTGGCCATTGACAAAATTCGAGGCGCGGGCCTTTTTGAACATGTCGTAAAATGATGCGATGTACTTTTCTTTACTTTTTTACGAGAAGTGCCCCGAAGTTGTCCAGTGCCCTATGAGGGTCAAAGTGAGGCATCCAATCTTTGTTTTCGAACGGAAGTGTGAATCGCAATGTCTTCTTTTGAGCAACATTCCCCCGAAACGCGCACACTTGCACGTTCTGCAGGAGTTAACTGCACCCAGACGCACTCGGAGGCGCGTGTGCGTATGAATTCGGTTTCATAGCAAGGAAAATAACCTCTGGAAATGGTCTCTTAAACTGGGAAATCATACATGGCTACTAACATCATTACGGTCCATATTTTAATTGGAACGAGGCCATTATTAACGTGGATTGCAGAGGGTTGTGGTACTTTAAAGACAAATTAAATGTGCTTTATTAAGGCGACGATGTTGCGTAGGTAATTGAGTCAAGCTATTTATGTGCCGTGTTGAAATTTGGAGCACTTTCCTTCGGAGATATGTCAGGCCCTGTATTATTAATATAGAACAGTATAATATAAATGTAGACGCAATAGACTGCTGTGGCTGAGGGCTTGTTTACAAAGACCCTCCCCCGGCTGTTTGTCAGATGAAGAGTGACTTTATGTGCATCTTCGGGTGTGATTTGTGAAAGGATACGCATTGCATTTTGTTTTTGTAAACTTGCCAATTTCTATGAATACCTTGCACCTTCGCCATCAGCTTCAAAATGCAAGCATTTAAAATGTGTAGGGCCAAATGTTCAAGTATTGAAAACTGTGAACAGAAGTTTGGAGGTGTCTGGTTCCTGGGGAGGGAGACGACTTATAATTCTGCACTGCTGATAAACGTGTCCCTATTTAACAGCGCTCGGGAAACTTAACGTTACTGTTTTTGATTTTTGAAAGTAAACAATGTTGTGTGTGCACCTCCAATTAAGAGTTTTGCTTTCCTGAAATTTCTATAACTTGTATACTACCAGCTTATAAACTGAAATCTGTTTCTATGAAAAGTTTCAATGAAAATGCCCAACTCATTTATATGTCCAAATATACTTTTGTTCACTTCCGAGTGTTGGCCATACGAGTGAATGGTTGTTTGTAGAAAAGTTTAATTTGCTAATATATTACTTACTAGCTTTAGTACCCGGCTTCGCCCGGGACTTGGATTCACCACGCCCGGCCGCCTTTGTCTCCCCAGTGGCGATGTTCACACACCACACCAGTTATTCGTTTGAGGCTTAGTCGACCTAGGGGAGGCTCAGGACCAGTTCAAATAATCGTCACCGGTGGTGGCCATGAGCGGGAATCGAACTCGGGTCGCTGGGTTCGTAGCGCAGCGCGCGAATCTTTTCGCAGTTGAAGAACGCCTTGGACCTGCAACACATTTGTATTTCACTTTGCCCGCGATCAGCAGGCACACTCCGTTACGCTTTCCGCACACGGGTCACATGACAGATGTGACGTCACAGCTCACTTGCCGTGCAAAATTTATGCATTATTGGGCCCCCCCCAAAAAAAATACAAAAGTCTATTTTTATAATTTTTTCATGGTGTACAGTCTGGAAAGTACCCACATGCCAAATTTCAAGTTTGTTGCATGTCGGGAAGTACGCTAAACATTTTGAACAGACACACACAATCACAAATTTCCATTTTATATGTATATTGATTAGGAAGAGGGAAATGTTTTTTCATTGCACTGTATTGCAAATATTACAGGTTTGCGAATACATGCATAACGTATGAGTGTTGCGGTTCCTTTAATTTTGAAGTCATCAATTACGTGTATTCAATCAAGAGTCCGATACGCAGTTTTGTTTTCATAATTTCGTTTTGAAGCCATGCTTTAAACTTATGGATTAATTCGGTAATCTCAGACGGTCAACGTGACCTTCTTCGACAAGATAAGCAGTCTTTGCTGCAAATGTCTAGAATTAATTCTAGATTTGAAGTTTTCGTGACTGCAAGGATCCATACTCTTTGGTTATTAGTTGTCCCACCTGATGACGGAAGCTTGTGTTGCTTCCGAAACGTCATGATTTAATTTAGTTATTTCTATTTCATTCTTTATTTTTATTCTCACCTACGTGACTTTACCGAAAGAACCAAAGAGTATGTCTAGAATTAAGGTGCCTGAAATACACTGTGCCATTATATACACACTCACACATTCTAATCGGAAACGTGGTTATTTACGAATCCAAAATAGAAAAAAAGAAAAGTGCACATTTAAGCAATGGGAGACGCACATCCGATTAGCACCGTTGGCGTCGTACGGTGCAAAACAAGTACAACAAACATTAGAATTGCATTCGGAGACAAACGCGCGTGGGTTGGAGAACACACACAGCCTAATGTCATGCCTAAATCTGTTCTGAAAAGTTGTCTCTCCGGAACACTACGCTGGAAGGATTGATGGCCGACTATAAAGAATAGTGACGGGGACAGCCAAGAGATGAAACATAACTGATGGTACATCCAGAGGGGATGAAATTGGCTCGTGTGCAGTTGCTCGATCGACGATTGCATCACAGGGACCGCGATAAATGTTGGCGGCTTGGGGAGGCCCTTAATCCAACGGTGGATTGATCACATGGCCGATGATGAAAATACTCTTCAATGAAACCCGGCATTCATTGAACACGTGGAGTTTCTGCGACCAACGTGTATGATTGTTGTTTTGAGTCGGATTGGGTGAGCACAATACAACCTGTGTTGTCACTCCCTCTTCCACCCGACGGCCGAAAATATAGTCACGTGAACACATTGTTTCAGCACACCGGTATGTCAGAGTAATCTAAACACTTCGTAATTTCATTTTATGTAGCGTCATTCAAGATAATTGCGCGCTGTACACTATTGTACATACGGGTCAAATCAAATGTATGGCCAATTGGGTTAAACACATTCCTGCGGAGGGAGCTGGTAGGAACGTTGAGTTGCTCGGTCAATGGCCAGGGTCAACGGCAGCGTGGTGTATTCCGCAAATATGCCCGACTGTGAGGGCGGGCACAAGCCGGCGTGAGTAGGTTAAACGTTGAATTTTATAAGGGCACCACGGGGTGACCAGTCCCTCCCCACCCAGCCCCACCCCCACCCAGCCCCACCCCACCCTCCCTACCCAGCCCCTCCCCACCCAGCCCCACCCCTCCCATTTTTGGATGCACGACGGACGGACACAATAATCCCCTGTGGGCTGGTGGAACCAGGTGGTTCCTCCCAGTAAAACATGCCAGTGTGGTGAAGCAATAAAACATTGGCGTGTCTGTTCACACGTTAACTTCCAACTTCTTGACGTTGGGGGTGGGATCACGACGCACCTTGCAATTGGGCTTCAGCAGTTCCACCCAAAAAACAATTGATGAATAAAAAATTAACCCGTAAAAACAAAGTTTTTCACTATAAATCCTTTATATGCGTGGCGGCTAGAGTCCTCTCGTCCTCTGGCTTGAGATGGCTGCCACCTATCGGTCAGATGATTGCATGGCAGCATTAAGCAATGGGTAATTCAATCTAATATTTTTGTCCTAAAAAGTGTACAATTTTGGAAAAAAAAATTCACGAACATTAATTGTCACGCACAACGAGTATGTGTGGAAAATGTCAGCTCGATTGGATCACGGGAAGTGGGTTAAAAAACGACCGAAAGATTTGCACGGTCGTAAGCAAGCAAGCGAACTTAATATAAAGGATTTAAAAACGGCATCGGTCAAAAGAATGCTTTTCTTTGGGACGGTCGCATTCTCTCAACTCGTTTGAGTTGGTGGTTCTAAACGACAAGATGGCCACACAGCGCCCCACGAAACGTATCGCCTGCAATTCGCCCCCTACCTCTGAAAGCCAAGGACGGCTCATCCTGGATCGTGCTCGGGTGAGTCATGACTGGCCTGCACATAACAGGGGTGTCGCAGGATGCCCGAATTGCCAGCAGAGAGCAATATAAGAAAAAAACTAAATCCATAGTCCTGTGTATATGTTCCCTTGCCTTCACCTTCCCGCATTGAACCAGCGTGGCGAAGACTGACCGAATGATCACCACGAGGACGTCATCCAGCAGTTGATTGACAGAAGAGCTGAACGTCCACGTTATAATTTTAATAATTATGGATCGTGGAATATTCCGGGACAGTGATTCGTATACTGCGCTAATAAACACCCGATGTCGGTAGAATGCAGCTTATACTCTGTACACATTGCCAGAATGCAATTTATACTCAGTACACATTGGTAGAATACGGCTTATTCTTAGTACACTTTGGTCGTTGGCCCAAAGGTTTATCAAACGCATGCCTACAACGGTGGCGTGGCGCAGCTTTTTGCATGTTCATTGGATAGGTCACATGAGTCATCTAGTCATTAAACCCTCCCACCCCATTCATTTCGTGCCCTTTGTCACGAGGGAGACCGCATGCGGAGGGCTTCGCAATTCTCACATGAATTAATTTAAAATAATTGTTATGCAACCCTTTTTTTTTGTGCGCTCCAGTATAAATGTTACATAAATGTGGTGATACTGCGATTGGTAGTGGTGCACAAGCATCTAACAAGCATACAGCTCAACACATCCGTCAATAACTGTGGCCTTAATACATATATAATACTGGTAGGAACCCACCGGTTCCACCAGCCCACAAGGGATTATTGTGTCCGTCCGTCGTGCATAAAAAAATGGGAGGGGTGGGGCTGAGTGGGGAGGGTGGAGTGGGGCTGGGTGGGGGGTGGGAGGGGTGGGGCTGGGTGGGGAGGGGCTGATCACCCCGTGGTACCCTTAGAAAACTCAACGTTTAACTTACTCACGCCGGCTTGTGCCCGCCCTCACAGTCGGGCATATTTGCGGAATACACCACGCCGCCGTTGACCCTGGCCATTGACCGAGCAACCCAACGTTCCTACCAGCTCCCTCCGCAGGAGGAATGTGTTAGGTGACGTTTCGAGCCCTTTTTCAGAGCAAATGTGAATGCATTATTCCTAAATTAAATAACCGAGCATGACATTCATAGCGTGGTTGCAAGTTCCATGCCTTCCAGCGATAACACGCGTGTGCAATCAACAAATCTGAGTGACGAGAACCATCCATTTCAGTGGTATGCCGAATAATTGGAGGCCGCAAATCCCATACGTTTCGAACAAAGATCCCCGTATAGCCTGTAACAGACTGTTGGGCCAGCACCACGCCCGGCCGCCCTTGTCGCCCTCAGTGGAATTTTTTACACACCGCACCAGGTACTCATTTGAGGCTGAGTCGACCTAGGGGAGCCCCAGGACCGGTTCAGATAATCGTCACTGGTGTTGGCCGTGAGCGGGAATCGAACTCTGGTCGCCAGATTCGTAGTGCAGCGTAGCGCTAACCGCTACCCCACCGCTCCCCATACAACAAAACACACAGCCACGTGTCAGACAGACTCAATGTGTGACACGTGCCACAGATACTCAATGTGTGACAAAACACAGGGATTCTGCATAAGCAAAGCGTTTTCACGGCAGCGGGAGCCCTCATTCTACTATGATGCGGGGGTTTTAACAGACGTTCACAGATTTGATCATCATTGCTAATTGTTATCGATGATACACAGTGTTGTGGAAGCCGGCCGATGATTGTTCCTGTATTGAATCGAATGTTGCTGAAAGGATGCACTCACAGAAGACGTTGCGGCCGATGGGGTGCTGCAGGAACAACGTTTCTTTTTTGTATGCGGATAGACGGATACATCAATGATACAAAGGTATTTTTGTTTGTTATTGGCACTAGCCGAGCTAATGGACTCCATAGGCTTAAAGTGACGGTTCCACACACGGTACTGTTTGTGGTTTCCAGTGGACAGACTTTGCAGCATTTAGCACTGATAGCCGTACTGCGCTGATGACTCCTAAATAAGAATGAAACGGAGTCCACAGCTATGTGTATCTGCATCACTGCTGTCACATTTATGTTGAAGGTGACCACCTGAGACGACTGGGACTACAAATGCTGTTCTTCAGGAACTGCTGATGGGTTTTCACACCTGTCAACCCATTATCTGTGCCCTACCTTATTACAGACCAACTCAGACCCTATTGGTCACCCCGTGCCCCTTATAAATCTCAACGTTCATCCTATAAAGTCCCATCACAAGGGAGAAACACAAATTAATAGACAATTTAATATTTTTTGCCCGTTTTGAAACGGCTGTACGCCCTATGGACCTGAAAACTCAATTTCCCTACACAAGAATACGGAGTAAATCGTATGGGTTGACCGCTCTGCTATATCTATGTATCTCTATGGGTCTCTATGTATCTCTGTCGGTCTCTATGGATATCTATGGGTCTGTCGATAATAAATAATGTCAACCCCTTATGAGTGCCTAACTTATTATGGACTAATTCCGACCCTATTGGTCACACCGTGCCCCTTATAAATCTCTACGTTCATCCTACAAAGTCACATCACAAGGGAGAAACACAAATTAATAGACAATTTAATAGTTTTGGCCCGTATTGAAACGGCTGTACGCCGTATGGACCTGAAAACTCAATTTCCCTGCACAAGAATACGGCTAAACCGCATGAATTGACACGGTATGGGTTTTTGTTTTGCATGGTGCATGAAGGCTGGTGTTGCTTTTATACACGTTTGTTGTGCATAAGGGACCGTCCATAAATGACGTCACGCACCTGGGGGGGGTCAGACATTTGTGACGATGTGTGACGAGGGGGGAGGGGGTTTGAGAAATGTGACGTCACATCAAAATGCGCAACTTTCAATATATATAGAATTGTTATAACAACACTCCTACATCAGAGTGCAGCGCCACATTAAATACGCACTACAATGACAATAGTTTAAAGCGATT
>CM025670.2:5639425-5656868 GCA_014621495.2 Entosphenus tridentatus | reverse complement strand
GGGGGGGGGTGATGGCGCGGCCCAACGGGCAACCAGCGGCAGCCAGGCCACCAAGAGGATGCCCCAGTGGGTGAGGCGCAGTGCCTGTCGTAAGGGCTGGGGAGGGAGCTGTGGGGGTGACAACGGTGCTGCCCAGCGAGCGACCGCTGGCAGATGCCAGGCTACCGAGAGGACACCCAGTGGGCGGCTCCAACAAAACAAAGTCATTGTCAAAATAATAGCTATAATAGTGGTGGACAGGAGAGAGGTAGGGGGAGGTGTAAGGGATGGCAGGAAAGTAGGGATCAAACAGCTGGCTGCTGATGCCACCTTATGCTGTGCTGCTGCCAGTTTGAGCGTCTAAAATACTTTTTGTGTGGAGGCACTAGCAGCTATTTGTACATAAAGTACTACTGTGTGATGTACTTTAAACTGCCCCACTGCCTCTCTACAATCAACGTTAATTTTTTTTCTTATATGGTAGTTAAAATGTCGGCTTAGTATCTCTCAAAGTTTTACGGACTTGGAAAATGTAGAGAACTATAATTTTAATTCTCAGATAGCTGACATTTTTGGCACGGCACCCTCCATTCCCCATGGATGCCGGAAAACAGAGCTTTTGCCGAGTGTGGTAGCGAAGGTGACTTAGGACAAAGTACCAGGCAGACCTTTATGCGACGTCACCATCTTGTGAGTGCTTGTGTCACCACCATCGTTCAATTGCGTAATGCGCTGATGCACCAGTGTCTCACAAATGCCACACCATCAACTGCGGAAGTAAATTAACGCGATGAATAATTGTTAAAAATGTCTTCGGCAAAAATAAAATTCCCGTGCAATTGAGAGGGGTAGGGTTGCACTCATCTCAGTGCTAAGCCAGTGCTAAAAATGCCACGTGACTAGCAGAGGCAAGTGCGTACCCTCCATAGCCCAAGCACTGTTTACTTCCCACACAGCGATACGAAATTTAGCAACCTGACTTATAAGATTTAAACTTGAAATAGCTTTGCGAGCCGCGTGCTCTCTTAACCACTCCAGCATCGGATCGTATAAATCAACCCCCGAATCCACACGCCTCCTTGCAGGTGCCCGTGACGACGGAGGAAGGGCGCGACATGGCCAATCGCATCAACGGCTTCGGCTACATGGAGTGCTCCGCCAAGACGAAGGACGGTGTGCGTGAGGTGTTTGAGATGGCCACGCGCGCCGCCCTGCAGGTGCGCAAGCGCAGGAAACGGCAGGCGTGCTCCCTGCTGTAGGGTGGAGAGGGCAAGCGTCTACCCGTGCCCCCTCACCCCCCCCACTTCTACCAAGGTCTACGGCGACCACCACCACATTTTCTTATTATTTTATTATTTCCATTCTACGTGACTTTACCGAAACAACCAAGAAGATGAATGCCTGCAGTCACGAAAGCTTTAAATCGAAATTTACACCACCACATTGCCGAAGCCTCATTTGTGCATAAGCTCTGAAGCTGGTGTGCAAAAGTTCACTCTTATTGAAAGCTGTTAAAAGAGTAGCTTTTTTATTTAAAGGATGTGGAACAAATTGTGGTTTGTTGCTAGATCACCGAAACGCTCGTTCGTATTCGGTAGTGGAACGATGCGACACATTCGCCTGACGCTCGGCCAGAATAGCTCTCTTAGGCCGTCATCTCCTCTCAAAGCCTGGCCTGGGGTAACAGCCCTTCAATAGAACTGCACTCCGGAGCGCCCGGCGCATTGATCGGCAGCACCCCTGGTCACGGAATCTATTGCACACAACTGGTTGCGTTTGTTTAAAACGCATTTTTTTTTATATACGTGTAGAACTGGATTATTTTTACCTGCGGAAAATTTTGCTGCAAATTTTTTAAGCGCACCATCTTAAAATTGTAAGCCAAAATATCTACATTCAAATGAGCTTTGGGCCATTCACATTGAGGTGGCCCCAAAACCCATCGACGGTAAATTCACATTTCGATGCCGGGAAGGGCCAATAACTCCATGGGCTGACCACTGTTGACTTCGCATTAAGTAGTTGGGATATCACCCACAGATAAATGAAACATGTGAAACTGTTCTTGTGCTTAGAGGATGAATATACGATTCAATGTAGAGTGCTGAATATGGCTGCTGTAGCACCAAGGGGGATGATGTTGTACCCAAACACCACTGTAATCCACGTGTTTTCCCCAATATAATTCTGTGAAACCACACAAATTAACAGCACTTAGGTCGTTGGTGTAAACATGACTCATGCCAAATCCAGTTCCTGCCACTAACCACATGACCGAGAATAGAACCCGAGCCACCGCAGTTGCGACGTAAGATTCTGCAACTGCTTAACCACTGCTCCCTAACTCGGTCATTACACCGTGCGTAGGTTAAGAAGGTAGCGCCTGCGGTATCCGCCACAAGAGTCAGCGCGACTTCATTTCCACCCCACTGCACGTTTGTTGCGGTAGGCACCTTGAGCTCGCCTTTTTGACGTTATTATGAAATATGCTGGGAGCGCGTAATCTCTTGATATCTATAACGGCCCCGTGCTATCAGCGTCAAATGTCGCGCCAGAAGGGATGGCATCCCAGTTGAGTTTCGTTCGTTTTCATGTTTATTTATCTTTTTGCGCGGCGCATTTCTAGAGCTGCCCCGAATAGCCGTTTGTCAAGATATTTAGCAGAGGAACACCGGTGCCTACAACGTATTTCAGAGGGTGCTTGAATTTTAAGATGTGTAGATTACGGCTTTAAGTCGATAAGGAGAGAGCTTTTATGAACAGGATTTGCATTGCATGATTCCAGTCATCTGGAAGCACGTGTCCACATTGAAGATGTTTTCTTTCCTTTACAGTGCGCCAAACATCTCAATTCCTTTGCTGTAGGTGGTACCGGTATTTCTTATTTTTACTCGATGCAATCTTAATGGAGGGGGCCGTTTTTCCAATGACTCCACACAAAACTGAAAGCCGTTCACTCTTTGGACCGTTCCAGCTTCAATTTACGAAGTCGTTGAGCATTTTTAATTGATGGAAGATGGACATTGTATTTGTAAAATATTGAACAGACAGTATAGGCTTTCTACACTGTTCTGCAATTGATGGGTTCCCATGAAATGCAGGCCTTTCCTATACAGGTTGCGAAAACATCTGAGGTATCTGAAGCTAGATCTGCGAATAGGTTTACGTTCGGGGGAAAACAATACCCGCCAGCATTTCAATCAATCTGCTTTATATACTGTCGTGCATTTCACACTGAAACTGGCTGGAAGCGCTGCAAGGGGAAAAAAAAAATGCACGTACTAATTAAATATATAAGCACAGCTTGAAGTATTTTCTGCTAACATAAGTGGTACCAATTATTGCTGTGGCCCATAGACTGCAAGACAAGAGGCATGTGCGTACAGCCTAATGCCTTGCATATATCTATTATATCTGTTGCTTCCTGGGTCAGTCCACACTCATTACCCTATAACGTGTGGAGAGGAATACAGCTGCCTGCTCTGTGCATGTTGAACTTTTTTTGCACCCTACGTAGCCAACCGTGATCATCGGAGGTGCCCTAAAGAAACTGCCGCACATCGTCTTTTCAAATATCACTGGTGTCTCAAACCTAAAACCTGATCCGAATGGTGAGTGCACATTATGTGACCTACGTAAAAGTGCTACTGCATACGAACGCGATTTAGACCCCATGACGTGCCTGTCGCGCCTCTGTCGCGTCTTTTGGGCCCAAGGCTTTACACGTCTCTTAGTTATTAGCAAGATTGTTTCGTGACTGTAGAAACGAATCGATACGTTTCTTAGCGATTGCATTAAAGTTGGTCCTACACTTCATTTTGTAAAGATGCAAAAAAATCGTCTTAACAATCGTCGTTTTCAAATCGATTCCCACGTCAAGAGCGGAGTTCAGTTTCGGCCCCAAAATCTTCCACTCGTGAACAACTTTCTCTACCGTGAGAAATACAAATAATAATTTTTAAATAAAGTAAGAAAACATCAAATGTAATACCGCAGATGAAGAACCACGGTGCGCGTTTGCAGGTGACTTGTCCTCAGCGTCTGTACTGGACGTCTGTAAATTCAAATTGCTCGCGATAGCGAATTCTCGAAGGACAAACGCTCGTTAGGCGAGACATTTATTGAAATAACCACATTAATAAAAGGCTGCTCATGTGACACTTTCACAAATTTGCAGGGACCCCTCTACTTATGAACATTCGACTTGCGAACTTTCAGAGAAACAAACAAACCTATGTCCAGTTGCCTGTTCGGATTGAGAGTCGTAAGTTCAACCGCCATGCAACAGATGGTGGTGGCATCTACATCTGCGGAACATGAAGAGCCATTGGCATCTACAGGAGATTATACAACTTTTAAAGCAATTCCCCGTGTTTAGTGCACATGCTGTACAACGTGCTTGGAATTGACAGTAGTAAAGTTGGACTTACGATCAAATCGACTTATGAACAGACCTGGAACCTCACTCGTTCATAAGTAGAGTCTCTGTATTGGAAGACTATCACATAAACGGCCTGAGAAGATAACATGCGACGAACAATTGTGTTTTTACTTGTGGAGGTGAATTATTTTATGTCAACATCTACACTAACAATAGAACAAGGTGCTCTTTGGCGATAACTATTTGAGATGGAGGAAACAACGTTACGTGTATCACTATTTAATTAGCCCGACATTTATTGATATGCTAGAAATAGAACACATTTTTGTATCGAATAGCAATGTGGGGGATCGTGGTCCGATTTTCTATGTTAGAAATGCATTCTTCGGCCGACGACGATTTTTCTAAGGCAACGGATTTAATTCAAGGCACGTTCAAAAAGTCACAGGCACAACGGAGAGCGAAACCAAGCATTTGGTGGATGCATAAATAAAACAACAACAAAAAACTCTACGCGTTCATGAATAACACCGCAGCCTTGAAAGGAAAACAAGATTTACTTGCTGACATTTCAGGCAATGCAATTTCTTCATCGTAAAAAAATATTTCCACGACTCCATGACTTGTAATTTAATCATTGAGATTAACATGCGTGTATTCATTCGGTGCCTTAGTCCATCGTTGACTACATTTCTGTAATTATTATTACATCAAGAAAACATTTAAAATACAACGTGGTAATTTTTACATGCACGATAGGAGATGGGCTTTGCTAATGCATTAATGGGTCATGAGAGGGATTTTCTCAATTTAGTTTTGTGCTGGGGAGGGCGGGGGGGGAGCGGCTGTTTTAATGAGGAACATTTTACAATGACCTCCACGAATGCACAGCAATCAAATCCCATCAAAGCTCCGTTGTAGTGGAAACGTAATATTACAGGAATAAAGGGCATTGCTGAACAATTTTATTTATGCATGTCGTACCGTGTCAACCACTTATCAATCTTGATTTGAAGGTTTCGTGACTGCAGGAATCCATACTCTCTGTTTCTTTCGGTAAAGTCACGTGGGTAGAAATCAAATAAATCACGACGTTTCGAACGCAACACAAGCGCCCGTCTTCAGGTGACAATCGCGACATCTGCGAAGCCTGCTCACTTATCAGTGCCCTACCTTGTTACAGACCAATTCAGACCTTATTGGTCACCCCATGCCCTTATAAATCTCAACGTTCATCCTACAAAGTCCCATCACAAGGGAGAAACGCAGAGAATAATTTTTTTGTTGTTGCCCGTATTGAAACGGCTGTACGCCGTATAGACCTGAAAACTCAATTTTCCTGCACAAGCATACGGGGTGAACCGTCTGGGTTGACAGCTGTGGCATGTTGAAGTATGGACCAGAAGGGGGTCGGCAACTCCAGGGCCCCATGCGGCTCTTTAAAGGACCGCTCTGTGACGTTGGTCACGATGCATTAACGGCTCTTAAAACTTGAGGGATTATTTTTTTACTCGATTCTTGGCTATTTTCGCTACTGACCCCTGGTTGGTAGTGAAAATAATCGGGATCAATTTGTGTATTTGTGTTGTTGATAGCGAGCGGCTATGAACAATTTTCTTTTAAGAGTTGTGGCATTTACACAAAGCATTGTATAAGCTACTGCATAGTATTAATAATGAATGAGATATTTGAGTCATGGTGACATTTAAATGTAGATTTTTTTTTTTACATTCGGTTGCTTGGCATTTGACAAGATCTCCATTTTATTTGACCCCAAAAAAAAACGTTTTTACTTTGGACACATGATGGTATTTGTTATGGATCAACGAGTTTCCCTCCACTTTCCGCTGTTGGCTTGCTGCGGAAAAACAAGGGTGAACCAGACATTATATTTCAACTCCCGTTTTGTACTATAATAAAAGTGCGAAACATTCGTTTTAGCGCACACGGGCTTGTAACTTTTTGAACGTGCCCACATTAACCCAAATGTAAATAGACATTGTAGCAACAAAAGTATATATTTTGATGCATGTGTAGAAATAGGCAAACTGTGGCTTTGTCAGGCCTATTAATAGTTTCACTCATAGGTGCCTTGCAGTTGTAACATACGGAAACTGCTCTGGTTAACCTACATCCATGACCAAACCTCCAGCAATCTAATACAATTGTACAAATAATTTGATGACGATGATGCTGCTGCTGCATTGGCAGTAGTGCACAAATAACAATACGCTCAAATGCAATTCGTTGGCAGCACTGTGGCCTTAAAAAGAATAAGTGTTTATATGCACAACGTTTCAGGCAATGGCCCTTCTTTGTAGAATGTGGTCAGAGGCAGACAGAGGGCCAGAGAGGGGAGTGAGTCATGTATCGTGTGTGAGGTTAAAGGGGCATTTATTTTCACTAATTTAAGGTACAGTGAAATATTCCTAAATTTAAAAAATACAGTTGTTCATAGTTAAGTCTATAAGCTTGCTTGTCCACCTAAAACTGTGCGCACGTTAAGTCTATTTGGCAAATAAGATTATCGAAAAAAAAATTGGGTTAGATCGCGTAAATATAAATGCGTCCTTAAACCTGCCACCACCCAACAGCAAATTACTAACAAAGCGAAACATGCCAATTCGCTACTAGTTCAGCACACCGGTGTGTTGGAGAGTGGTGGTAGCTTCACATTCACCGTTGATACAATTCTTAGCGGTCTTACATTCCATAATGTAAAATATATATTTTGTATGTGCTATGAAGAAGGACCATTGCCCAAAGCATCACCTATTATAGACATTTCCCGTCCAGGTCACAGTCTTTTTGACGAATGTGTTTTTAGTTTCTTCCCCATAGCGTCGTGTAGATACGTGCCAACAGCAGCGGCAAAGTAGCGCACTGCAAGAAACGTCAAACACGTGGGGAACGTTTGCGATTCGGATCGCAAATCTGCGTGAATCACATTGGAGCATACCGACAACATGAAATTAAAAATATAATATTTGATTAATGTCTACACACTTTCTTTGTCGAATGAACATATGTCCTGCTAAGTGGAATTCATTACAAAGTGACCATCACTACTGCATTGTTCATTCTCTAGCGCTCCCAAAGGGGATTATAGTGTCCTGGTTGTAATTAAGCATGTACACACACCCGTTGAAATGTTCCTAAAAACGATTTTACTTCATTATTGATGGGAGAGTGGCAAAGGTGGATTTGGTTTCTCGTGTGGAAAGTGGATGACAGCTGATAAGGCGATTGGTAAGATGTTTTTTTTGGTTACACACACACAGGATTCTTCTACCTTACAAAACACGCCGCATTCTGCCAAATTCTTAGGCCCGGACGCCTGTTACACGTCACGCGAGCTGCCGGGTGGGGATAAGGACGCAACCGGCCTGAGCATTCCCAGATCGTACACCAGGGGGGGAGGAGGGGGCATGTGGTTTGCATCGTGGTGCATGTCAAGCTCTCTTGTCGTCTCAATCCACTGCTGGATGATGGCCTTCCCACGCAGTGCCGGTTATTTTATTATCGTTCGCCGCTGGCTTTGGTCAAAGGGTGAAGGGTATCACGTGGTACGGCACCTCTGCCAACAACTTAACCCCGCAGGAGCCTCAAGCAAGGTGGCGGTCTCCCATCCCAAGCGCTCTGCAGGCTCAGAATCCTTTAGGATTTCACATATTGCAACTATCTTGAGGTTTTGGGTAAGCAAACAGGAACAAGTGTCCCCATTGCAAAGCGTAATTCCGCGTAAGTTCTCAAGTGCTTGCACACGTGACACTCTTTACAGGTTCACGCATATTAGAACATGTGGCAAAGTAAGTTGGGGCAGTCCACTTTTTTGAGGAGGGGTGTTTTCCGTGCCGAGTAGTTGGCCAAGCTCCCAATGGAATCGTCCAGTGCTTGTGGCAAGCTCGGGCAGGAGCCAACGTGGTTTGCAGAAATTGGAAACGGGAGGATTGTTCCGCTCGGTAAATAAACTGAACGCAGAGAATGTTTTCTTGAGTTAGGGCCAGCGGGCACGCTGAACGTGCGTCAGAGGCAAACACACAAGTACAAGGACATTCTGTGCATTGTTTTAACCAGCGTGCATGTTTACAAAGTTCATTTACCTATCGCGGTTTTGAAGTTCTGATTCAACAAGAGAATGGGCATTATCGCCAGCTAGTTTATAGAGGTGGCGGACCGTCTGCAAGCGAGCAATTATTTTTCCCCACTTCCCATATTTATCTTGGGAACACCGCGATGTTGGCAACAGTGTTTGTTTGCGTTTGGAACAAACAATAAAAGCAGCCACCTGTATTTTTGAGTTGGTTTATGGGAGTACACAAATAATGTCAGAGGTTCGCTCAATCCTTTGCTAACCTGTTTACAACTTTTCGACTTAGGCTCTCACTCTAAATGAAGCAGGTAATAATGCTGTAGCAGTATATGAATACATCTTTAACTGGAAAAATGTGTGATGCACGTTTATCATGTGTGCGCGCATTGTATTTAAACTGTGCCTTTATAACAATGTATTGCACGTGTAATGTGTTACGATACAGTGTGGGCAATGACGATTTCTGAGTAACAATTAAGTCATTGTCGGCGATTCATCTCTCATGTGGCAATGACACCGGCATGATTTTATTTTTTCAGTTTACCAAAAACATCATTAGCAGTCTCCCCTTTTCAGGGGGTACAATTGGTTGAAAATTGTACCGAGCTTAACACGTCGGCTTTCGCGGCCAATATTCATAATAAAGGTTTTTGGGTTCGATTGCGTAAATGTGTCGTAACCCTCCACCACCCACACAGCCAGTAGCTTCATAATCCTTAACATAATTCGTTTCAATTAGCGCATAATTATTGTTAAGAATAAAGCTTGGCGCAGTTTTCCACCAATTGTACCCCCGAAAAGGAGACAATTGTTAATAATAATTAACATAATTATTATTTTTTCATTAACAAATTAGTATTCAGGATTAGTATTAATTGTTACAAATGATTCAGCTTGGTACTGTTTTCCACCACATTGTACCCCAGAAAAGGAGACAATGCGACTTGATTATATTCAGGTTACCAAAAGCAGGCAATTGTGGAATGGCAAGCCAGAGGTCGCAAAGGTCAATGAGAAGGAAGGCAAGCCAGAGACTGTGGAATGATGCAAGCATGCACATTCGGTGTTGACGGTGCGGTACAGGTTGTAGAAGCTGGTAGGGAAAAGACAGCAAATTGTAAGGGTTTGGTTTGGAACGCGTCCCTTGAATTGGCCAGGTGACATCTGACAAATCAGCGGAATTTTGTTTGATGAATTATTTTCACAAAAAGCTCTTTTTAAACTGTAGGAAAGCCACGGCGCATACACCGTGGCTCGCGTTCAATTGTAATTGTGACATTTTATTAATTAAAAATATATAATTGCTTGTCGTTTGACCATGTGTGTTCTTCGCCATGGGTTGACAACTCATTGCTTCAGAACGAGCTGTTCGTGTTTGGATTTCTCCTTCCCCGGCACCTCCGATTTGCGCGGATGGCTACGTAGGGTGTGAAAGAAGTTCAACAAACACAGAGTGGTCTTGTTTTAAGAAGGACCTCTACCGGTGGGAAATTTTAATCCGTACTAAATATTTTCTCAATAGATTTTTTTGGGTTAAGATGGCTATCGCCTGAAGCTCGTAAACACATTCCCGCGGAGGGAGCTGGTAGGAACGTTTGGTTGCTCGGTCAATGGCCAGGGTCAATGGCGGCGTGGTGTATTCCGCAAATATGCCCGACTGTGAGGGCGGGCACAAGCCGGCGTGAGTAGGTTAAACGTTGAGTTTTATAAGGGCACCACGGGGTGACCAGCCCCTCCCCACCCAGCCCCACCCCTCCCACCTCCCCACCCAGCCCCTCCCCACCCTCCTCACCCAGCCCCTCCCCACCCTCCCCTCTGCACCCAGCCCCACTCCTCCCATTTTTTGATACACGACGGACGGGCACAATAATCCCCTGTGGGCTGGTGTAACCAGGAGGTTCCTACCAGTATTAATTATAAATATTGTGGATGTACGCTCCAACACACGTGCTGTACTAGTAACGAATTGGCATGTTCTGTTTGCGTGACAACCTTTACTAATTGGCAGTGTCGGATGGTGGCGGGTTTAGCGACACCATTCATATTTCCGCGATCTAACCCCCAAAAAAACCTCTATTAATGATGTTGGTCGCGAAAGCATACTACGTGTTAAGGGCCGTCCATAAATGACGTCACGCACCTGGGGGGGAGGGGGGTCAGACATTTGTGACGATGTGTGACGAGGGGGGGCGGGGTTGAGAAATGTGACGTCACATCAAAATGCGCAACTTTAAATAAACATAGACAAAACGTTCTACTTAACTAAATAGGCTTTTAATAAATGTGTTCTCCTAAAACACAGCGCCACATTAAATATGCACTACAATGGCAATAGTTTAAAGTGATTTTAAGCATGTTTATTTGGGGGGGGCAGAGCTTTGTGACGTCATATTTGAGGGGGGGAGTCTGACTTTTTGACGTCGTGTGACGAAGGGGGGGGGTCAAAAATCGTCCAAAATCGCGTGACGTCATTTATGGACGGCCCCTAAAAGCTGAATATTTGCTGCTCGACAGCAAATAGAGCGCGCGCGGGCGCTCAGGCAGCTGTGGAGCGAGAGGGGGTGTGAAATACACCGTGCTCCCGTTACTTAAAAGCTACCACGAAGCTGCGAGGCCTTTGAGCAGTTTGTTTAGTCTTGGGAAAAACAAACAGTGTGGTGCAATCACTGCGAAAAACGATGTATTTTAGCAGAATAGGTGTTAAGGATAAACGCAGTAAAGTTCACATAGGCGCCCTGGAAAATGTTCAATGAAGTCCGTGTCAAAGCCATCTTACCCCGGTGGTGGGCAGTGCACGCAACAATAATCCATTGTCGATTAAAAACGGCTCCGCGATTTATTCGAAATCTAGAACCAACAATTACCGGCTGTAACCTGAATGTTGTTTTTTATAATTGACGAGACACTACTTTATTGATATTCCTCGATTCCGCTTCTTGTACAAAATACTTAATTGTTTATCTTGTCCTGCCACGATGTACCGTGTACCTAACCAATGCGTAATTAAAGCATTTCCAACAGAAGCTTGCCATCATTTGTTTTTTTTTTAATCTTGAAACCTGGTAACAAGCTGTCCATTAACAAAAAAAACACTCCATTTACAGTATGCTATTAAAATAAACTCAAATCAAACAAATATCGTGCGGTTTTTTTTTATTTCATTTAAATAACAAACATCCCTAAACGTGACAAAACCTCGCATCGTGTTTTGTTCACACACAGAGCATTACTCGGGCCCCGACTCTCAGCTAAACCGTGTACGCTTTGAACTCGGTTCGAGCGTAGGCGCGACCACGTGCGCCATTTAGATTCGACCACGTGCGCCATTTTGATTCGACCACGTGCGCCATTTATGCCCAAAGCACGTGCGTAACCGCCTAGGCCCGACCGCAGGCTCCGCCATTACGCAAGATTCACTCGGGGGCCCCGACGACCTTCCACAATTTAAATTACGTCTCTGTGAATGTATATATATCGAACCCGTTTCAACGATACCGCGACCACAACCGAGGTCACGACTAGGCCCGCGCGCCCCTTTCAGAAGCGCTACTCCTTCCAATATCAAGAAGCCACTGGGAGCAGCTACGTACTTTTTAAAATCGAGCAGATTGAAAACTAATTTATTCAGAACTGCTGTTTGTATTAAGTTTGTTGTCCTGGTTGGCTCCGTACGGCGCGAAATGTTCAACATACATAGGCAGCAATACCTACCAGGCCCCATGATGTTACATTTTTAACTTTCTACACACAGTCATTTAAATGGTCAAACTCAGCATTTTCGCTTGAACTAGATTTATGCTTACATAAGCTAGACGTGCGATTTGTGCCACTCTGCACATTACCGAGGATACAAATTACTCGGGATATAAACTTTGAATATCAACTGTCTGAACCCCCATGTGCCAACACGCGTCCCTGACCTCCCAGCGCGTCACGTGACACAGACTGCGAGCCACGTGTCCGCCCACGTGTGGAGAAAGGAACCGGCTAAGGAGAAAGCAACAAAGACAAAGATCCCCCGTATAGCCTTGACAGATTGTGTGGGCAAGTGCTGTTAATGAGTACCTATGAAGGGTGCCACGGCACGATGGGGTGAGTGGCCAGCAACGCGTCCCTACCGCCTTTGTATCCCGAGTGATGAATGTTTACACACCGCACCACATATTCATTTGAGGCTGAGTCGACCCAGGAGAGGACCGGGACCGGTTCAGATCATCGTCATTGGGTTCGTAGCGCAGTCCGATAATCACTGCGCCACCGCTCCCCACTTACATATTCCCAGAGCTAGCGTCATAGGGGCCGTCCATAAATGACGTCACGCACCTGGGGTGGGTCAAACATTTGTGACGATGTGTGACGAGGGGGGGGGTTGAAAAATGTGACGTCACATCAAAATGCGCAACTTTAAATAAATATAGACGACACGTTCTACTTAATTAAATAGACTTTTTAATACATATTTTCTCCTACAACATCAGAGTGCAGCGCCACATTAAATACGCACTACAATGACAATAGTTTAAAGCGATTTGAAGCATGTTTATTTTTGGGGAAGGGGGGCAGAGCTTTATGACGTCATATTTGAGGGGGGTCTGACTTTTTGTGATGAAGGGGGGGGGGTCAAAGATCGTCCAAAATCGCGTGACGTCATTTATGGACGGTCCTTTAGATCGCGTACATACTAGCGTGTCGTTATACACGCCGCCACCTGACACATTCAACTAGAAAGCTTTATCACGTAAACATCACATGCCAATTCCTTTAGAGTACAGCACACCGGTGTGTTGGGAGAGTAAGCCCACTACTGCAACATTTACGATTCGTGCACCGTGACGTTTCGCCAGTAATTACAACCAGCATCATCAGGCGACAGCCAGAGTTGTGGATACATTCTCCTCTTTTGGGACCTGATGGGGCTCAAAGGGGATTTGGTTAGAGCAGTGGTTCTTAACCTGGGGGTGCGAGATGCCCTTTCTGAGGGTGTACGACATGGATAGATTTTTTTTAGAAGATAATTGAAACACAAATTAACCCTATGTATGTATGTATTAACATTATCAATTTGTTTACGATTGGGAACCAAAGGGGTGCAAGGCTGCAGGAAAGGTTAAGAACCAATGGGTTAGGCAGGGGTGGGGAACGTCCGGCCCGCGGGCCGTGTAAGGCCCCGCGAAATCATTTGGTGTGGCCCTGCCAAGGCAACCGCAGGCGGGACTCGAAATTCAATGAATCTAGGAGCAAACCTGGAAAAGCAGTTGCGAGTAGCAACATCGTCAATACCAGCTAACATCATCACACGCCTCGCCAAAGAGAAGCAGTTCCAGCCATCGCATTAGGGGTGAGTTAATCACATGTTTGACCAAATATAACAGGCACATTTTTAAGTTGATAGTTTTGTATGGCCCGCGAATGATGTTATAAATATCCAAATGGCCCTTGGCAGAAAAAAGGTTACCAGCCCTGGGCTAGAGGAATGAGATATTGAAGGGGATTGGAGGTAGAAATAAAAAAATTGGGAAGAGTGGGAAATGGAGGATGATTGACAGGGGGAGATCTGTTGGGGAAAGTGTGAAGGTATTTGGCTGGAGGGAATGGTGGGTCAAGGAACCTTTGAGAATGGGGTTTGAGGGATATATAAGTGGAGGGGTGGGGGAATGCGAGGGCTCGGGACGTTTAGAGAGCAGGAAAGGAGTTCTGTAAGGCCCTGCGTGTCTCGTGCCTGAAGAAATAAAGACTCCTCCTGCTGACGACTGCCTGTGTCCACGTGTCACCTACATTAGTATGACCATTTCTTTCCGTCATGCGAGTCCATCTCCCCCCCCCCGGGACCAGGATTTGAACTGACAACCGTTCCGATTTGTGAAGTGTCTCAACAGCAGCAACGCGTCAAATGTACAAGACGGCAAATATGAACTTTATTCGAATGAGGTTGGCTACATTTTTTTTTTAAACGTATGCGCACTTTGCATTTCCTTCGAAATGTTACGCTCTTTGCAATTGCTCTCGCGTAGAAATGCACGAACATTACATTATAATACGCGGCGAGAAACGAGATCGCAACATGATATGGTTTAAGATACCGAACGCCAACCGGCCCTTCGTACGTATGTTGAACTTATTTCGCACCATACGTGGCCAACCGTGTCAATGGGAGGTTGCGGGAGTTACAACTTTACAGGCATCCATCAAGGCTCAGTCTTTGCCTCTCTCATGCAGTTAAACTTAGAAACTAATTTCCTGCCTAAAATATAAAAAAAATTCACTAACACATTTTTTGACAATAATGTCTAAAATAGTGTATTGTATCACATTTCTCTGTTTTTACTTTCTTACCATTTCTTGTTTCATTGTATGTAATGGCAGAGATTAGGGATTCATAAAGTACAACCATAACCACAATCATATAAACCGAGAAATCTATGCATCGATTTATATGAAGACAAGTCCAGATATTGTGGCCAAGATTTAGCAATTTTTTTATCGACAGAGCATAGCATTTTTTAATAGCAATATATTGCGGGGGGGGGGGGGGACATTTTGAGCATATCTGAATATTGGGGGTGGGGGGTGTGTGTGTCCTCAATAGTATTATAATTACGGCCTTGGTGCCAGGGTGATCACGTGTGCGCCTCGTGGAGGAGAAACGTGCGGAGCGCGCGCGGCAGCGGCAGCGTCGCGAGGCAGTCGCCATCTTGGAGTCGCCGTGCGCCCACGCACGCACGCAGCGCCAGTCGGCAAAGGTGCTTCAGTGGGCGGGCATTACCTGCGAAGACACAGATCGCCCCTTTGGGTCAGAGGTCGCAACCGGGTACCCGATACCCGTACCCTACCCTTACGGGTAGCCGTTTGAGACCCTGGTGCGGCCGGGTACGGGTAGGCCGTGAGTCACTGGTGAGTAACCGTTTGTCACTCATTTCGGGTAGGGTACGGGTAGGGAACGGGTACCCGTACGCGGCCGGGTACGGGTACCCATTTGTGACCCTGGTGCGGCCAGGTACAGGTACGGGTAAGGAATCAAAACCCCTCTTCTTGGTTCTTTCGGTAAAGTCACGTAGAATGGAAATAATAAAATAAAAATAATAAAATAATATAATATAAAATAAATCGAAATTGAATCAAAACCCGTTTGCGACCTCTGCTTTGGGTTTTTTCAGTAATTTAGCTGTGACGGTTACACCTGAAGACGGAAGCTTGTATTGCCTCTGAAACGTCGTGAAGAAAACTTCAAATATAGAAAGATCACCCCGTATAGCATTTGGGGCCGTCCATAAATGACGTCACGCACCTGGGGGGCGGGGGTCACCCGCTATTTACGATGTTTTGTCCCGGGGGGGGGGGTGTTTGAGAAATTTGACGTCACATCAAAATGCGCAACTTTAAATAAATATAGACAACACGTTCTACTTAATTAAATAGACTTTTTAATAAATGTTTTCTCCTACAACATCAGAGTGCAGTGCCATATTAAATACGCACTACAATGACAATAGTTTAAAGCGATTTGAAACATGTTTTATTTTCAAAATGGAAATATGGTTTTGAAGAGGGGGGGCAGAGCTTTGTGACGTCATATTTGAGGGGGTCTGACTTTTTGTGACGCCGTGTGACGAAAGGGGGAGGGGGGGAGGGAGAAATCGTCTAAAATCGCGTGACGTCATTTATGGACGGCCCCTTTAACACTTTTGCGGCAAGTGCTGTTGATGAGCAGCACCTATGAAGGCCGGCACGGCACACGACCTGGGGTAGGTGGCCAACACCACGCCCGGCCGCCTTTATCACCCCGGCAGCGATGTCCACAAACAGCACCGGGTACTCGTTTGAGGCTGAGTCAACATAGGAGAGGCCCAGGACCGGTTCAAGTAGCGCCGGTCTACTGGAACTTCGTACGCCAGACACTTAAAAAAAAATGCTGTAAACCTGGTCAGTTTGATTTCGGGTGAACCCTCTCAGAATGAATGGGACGTGACCCCAACCCCTTCTCCTGCTCCTTCTGTGCAATCTTTTCCACATTTGTTGCCACTAGATGGCAGCAGCCCATAAAGCAATGTGGCGTGGTCCTGCAGATAATGCCTGCAGTTACACACGGCAGGATGCTTAAGTGCGATGGGCACGCATAATGCTGTTGATTACCCTATGAATTTCCAAACCGGTAATTAATATTCATTGAAATTTCTATGAATACATTAACCCCCCCCCCTCTTCACACCTGACTGGCTCGCACGTGATGACATCACACTTATCCCCCCTCTATTTAAGACCGCAACAGGATGATTTCTCAACAAATCTGGCTGTCGCCTGATAATGCCAAACATCGTACTCGAATTGTAAATGTGGTGGGTTTACTCTGCAACACACCACCGGTGCGCTGTACTAGTGACAAATTGGCCACGTTCTGTTTACGTGACAAACCTTACCAATTGGCTGTGTCGGATGGTGGCGGGGTTTACAGGCACATTTATATATTTACGCGATCTAACCCCCCCCCCCCCAAAAAATGCCTCTATGATAATGGAGTTACATTCCCTCTCGCGTGAAAAGTCAGCACCGGCCACGGGAGGGCATCGCCGCGTCCCGACAATTGACGGGGTTTTGCTTCCAAAAACGAATGAGATCAAGTACTCTTCTGGCGAATCGCCCGATGATGCTGGATGTAATTACCAGCGAAACGTCGTACTACTCAAATAGTAAATGTTGTGGATTTACTCTCCAACACACCGGTGGGTTGAAGTAGTAAACTAATTGCCACGTTTTGTTTACGTGACAAATCCCTTGCTAATTGGCTGTGTCGGGTGGTGGAGGGTTACGACACATTTACACTTCCACGATCTAACCCAAAATCCTTTATTATGGAAAGCGATAAAGTAGCCGGCTCAGCCATGGCTCGGGGCTTTGGGCTCAGCTCAAGGAAAATCTTGAGCGTTTTCTGGGACCGCACCTCGGGATGAGCTCCGTTACGATGCGAGAGAGAGAAAAAAAAAGTTCAACGTAAC
>CM025670.2:5557054-5583820 GCA_014621495.2 Entosphenus tridentatus | reverse complement strand
ACCAGTTTCCTAAACGGCCATTACGTGCCACGCCAGACCGCCGCCCCCCCACCTCCCATCCCCACCTCGACGCCCACCCACCGGAGGTCTTGTTGAGGAAGATGGTGGCGACCAGGAGCTTCCAGGGGTCGTGGAAGAGCGTCTCCTGCACGAGGTTGAAGGGGGAGCGTGGAGGGGTCCACTTCCTCCAGGACGCCCTGTGGAGGGCGCTAAGCCCTAGCGGACGAGACCACACGGCGAGTGGGGGGGGGGGGGCAGCAGTTCCACCACGTGGTTGACCAGCGGCCACGCAGTGTCTCTCAGGTCACAAGCCCCCCATGGGTTTTTGTGGGTTTTCTCCCACGCGTATGAACGCTCATTAATTGCCTGGCCTCTTAATATATATGGAGGACAGCAGAGCTTGAGCAGTTGTTCGTAGCGCCGGATCACTGCCTGGCTGCTGCTGCCTTGCCGGTTGCCTGTGGTTCTTCCTCCCGCAACTCTCTCCATTAGCGAGCGGTTATGGATTACCATGTGGCAAAAGTTAAAATTGTATTTATATTGTTTACAGGTCTGAGCCAAAGGTGGAAATCCCACATTCCTATGGTGGGGGCAAGTCTCTTCGTAGGACAACCAGGAATGATGGGCTAAGTCAACCCCCAACCAGGATTTGAACTAGAAGCCCTCTCTCTTGATTGCGAGCCGCTCGCTCCACCGTCTCTCATTAGCGACCACGAGGGTGAGAATTAGAGACCGATTGGGCGAGTTTTGTGAGGGTGTGGGTGAGGGAGCGGGTGAATGAGTCGGTGAATGGGTGAGCGAGTGGTTTAATGACAATTGAGGCTGAATAAGTGAGAGTAGTAGGTAAGTGAATAGGTGCATGGGTGGGTGAGAATGAGAGACCGGGGGTATTCATCCACTACCACGGTTAGCTACGCACGGTAAGAAATAAGTTCAACATACATACATCATTAGCACCATTATCACCATCACTACAACCATTATTAGCACTACCATCATCAGCATTAGTACCATTATCACGCCTCCGATTAGCACGGTGGGCTACGTACGGTGTGAAAAAAGTTAAACATGCATTTATACGTATTGGCTGAGGGAATGGGTGAGTGATAGACTCGGTAATTGTGTGCATGTGTGTTGAACGTCTTTGGCACCGCATTATAGCCAACTGTGTGGGTGAGTGGGTGAGTATGAGTAAGCGATTGACTCAGTACGTACAGGTAAAGAGTGTAGAGGCGGGTGAATGAGCGAGAGGCTGAGAATGAAATTGGGAGAGGTAAAAGGTTGATAGGTGAGCATTAAGGATAACCTGAGTAACTGAGAGGGCGAATAGTTGAGTAAATGAAACTATTTTTTATTTGAGCAGGTAAGGCCCACTGAGCTGTATAGCTGTTTTGTAGAAGTGACATGACCACAAATGATAGCTCAACGAAGTGGCTTATCACGTGGAAATTTCTAGCAGCCAAATACTCTAAATGCATGTTGATTCGAATTGTGGAGGGAAAAACCGGACGAGCCAGAGAAAAATCCACGCGACCACGGGGAGAACAATAAAACTCCAAATATACAGCAGCAGCAGGCGTCAGGGTCGGGATCGAACCCACGATCTTCTGTACACCAGGCGAGGTAGTTAACATCTCCACACCGTGCGCACCCTCATCTCACAGTAAGAGACTGTGAGTGAGCGTTGACTGAGTGAATGGGTGAAAGGCTGTGTGAAGTGACTGTACCATCGGCAATGCGCGCACGGGAGAAGTATGGACTGGTCTTCCTCATTCGCAAAGGTCGGACACTCTCCCTCATTATCCCTACATGTGTTCACCACGTGACACCACAGACGTGCATCACACACACGAACATCAAACAGCACACAGACACACGCAGGGTTAGCTGAGCTGACTGGCAGATGCACCACCTGTGCTCCCCGCTGTGCCAACTTGCTGTCTTAGCCTCCTGGCACTGTGTTCGTCATCGTTGTGAGCATCGCTCTGCCCTCTTGTTGCTGGAGGGAGACTGCCTCCAACTGTCCAGTAGCGTCCTTCACAAGCCTCCTCCACAGAGGCCCATCTCTGACACCTCTGGTACCGCTGGTACCAGTCATCGGCAATTCCAACCAGCTCCAATTCATCCCAATGTAATTAAAGCGTAATTTGTGATCGCGAGTTTGCCGAGGCAATTTCCGTCCCCACAGCAACCCGCGACCACTGCTCATCCTTGCAGTGCCGCATGGATCTCCGAACCTCTGGGCGTTGACTACTATAAGCCTCCTCATGCGCGGGTGTGGGATGTTGCAGGCGGTGACAAGGGGCCTGCCACATTCTCTCGGCAAGCTGGAACACTCCCTGCATCAGCCAGAATGTTTGGGAAGCTGTGGACCACGTACCCAATGCAGCCACAGCAGCTGCACGAGCCACAGTCCTGAACCTCACCCATTTCTGCTCGGCATCATGAGGGAGGGGACGATGCCAAACCCCAGCTGCAAGCAGCATTGATGAAATTCTCGCTTGCAAACGCCAACAGATATTCGTCGACACCAACAATTAAAGAATGGCAGCCACGTGGGAGTGGGGTTTGGTCAGGAGACGTCATGGATGCCTGTCCCCTTGGAAACCGCTTGAGTAGGGCTGCCTTGATTCGAACAACGTTACCTCGGTGGTGCCAGGTCAGCATTCTGACCGAAGCCACCCAGCCGCCTCTAGATTTCGGTTTTATGAAGCATCTGAAATGAGATTTCACGACCTCGACTAAGCAATCAATTCGAAAAACATCAACCGAGTGCTGAGCAATGATGGCTCGTCGTCTCCAACCAGATGTCCTTGAGCCCGTGGTGGAAATTCCTCATTCCTCTGGCATGGCCCAGGACATGCGAACGGGTCCGTCTGCCGACTTCCGAAAAAGTGGCAACTCAATTTTATTGGCCCCTCTGGGGCATTCTGACGGGCTGAGTGAACACAATTTGTGGTTTAAAGTTATAACCTCGATCCCTCTAACAACACAGCGCGGCAAAGTCGTGCAATCTGATACAATAAATTGTTGCACGTCGGTCCACACAGTTTACGGTATTTGGGCCCAAAAAAGCACAAACTTTCAAAAGTAGTTTTACTCTGCGATGAGCCGACACGTTGCTTCACTGCTGCGCCAGCCCTTTAACACCCGAGCCGTCAGTTGCGCAACCAAATCTCTTGAAAGTAGTCCATCTCTATAGGAAGCAACCGGTTGCGCAACAGCTCGCAATCGGTTGAAGGGATGTCCACAAAGGAGCGATTCATTTGCTTGCAAGCAAGTTGCACACAACCAATTGTGCCCCATCCACACTGCTTTGGGGGAGTTACCGTGAAATGCACACTGATTGGATGCAATTAGATACGAAAATGAGAAATTAAACGTTTTAGCACGCGTTCTCGTCCAGATCCACATCGCGGTATTTCGTAGGCAAATTTCAAAGCAGCACATTATAATCTAGTCCACTGCTGGATGAAGGCGTCCCCAAGCCATCGGCCACCTATCAAAATCCAGTGATGCAGCCAGTCCACCTAACAAGAGCCGATCTCATTACTGCAGCTCCTCGATTAACGAACGAACGTTGATCGAGGATTAACGTTCGTCAATCCTCTCTCTTCCTGACCATCGGACGCCACCGCCATTCGCTGTCCCTTCTAAAGGTAGCGAGCGACGTGTCCAGCCCAAGTGCACTTAAATTGTATTCCCCAAGTGCGAATTGTGACATTACAACCCACGCACATTCTCCAATCATCCACACGTTCCACTTGATGTCTCTATCAACGCAACGACGACCTCGTGCATTCTCTCCGAGCTCCTTGGGCACTTTGCGAACGACCCGTGTTTTTAAAACCGTGTTAAAGCGGGCAGAAACGCGTCGTTTAAAAAGTGCTCTCCCCTCTAGGCACACTGGTTACGTAGCGAAACACATCACGTGCAAACACAACCGGATACGTTTAAAAATGTGTTTATTAGAACCCTTCAGTATTAAACAATGCTAAACAGCAGTCGGTGCTACACAGACACACACACAAGGCAACGAGAGGGAAATGCAGGAGGTTAAAGTGTCCACAACAGATCTATAACATCGAAATCCTACCATTATTTCTTCAGAATTCCCCAGTTACATTCCAATTGTGCTCTCGAACATCACGTTTTGACGTGTTGACGCCTCAAACAAATTCTGTTGGGGACATCTCTCACCAAGACGCCGCGATGCTTAGGGGGGGGGGGGGGGAACGGTCCCACGAGATATCACGCATGGCCCGTGCTAAAACCCTCTTTAACCTCTTCCAACGGCGCATGCCGCTGGTCCTTTCGCAAACTGTGACCGCCTGGCACTCAAGAGCTGGAATCAAGAATTAAATGTACGACATTCGTATATCGGGCTCGGAGGGGGGGGGGGGGAAATCACAACTCGTCATGGGCGTAAGTCAGATTGATTTTCTTTTATCGAAAACAAAATACGAGACCGCGCATACGTTTGTTTAGCTCGCAAAAAACGTCAAACTACATCGATCTACACCAGTGTTCTTCATTGCATAACCCGCAGGCCACTGGTGGTGCCTGGTGGCCTGTATTGCAGCCCCTGACGTACGGGTCCTGACAATACACAAATTTAAAAACACCCCCCCCCCACCAATACCCCCGTCATCATCTGGTCAAACCCCAATGGTTTCAGGGGGGGGCGGCCCTCACACTGTTGTGTTCCCCGAAAACGGCCCCCCCCCCCCCTACCTAACCCTCTGAAAATTAGTGAAACACTGATCTACGTGTCTAATAGTAAAATAAGTATATCGCGGAGTGGCAATTCTAAAATAAGCATTTCATCGTAAAAATGAGCCCGGCAGACAGTGTGGAATCAACCACAACACCACGAGCCAAATTCCTGACAAAGGGTTCACCTTGGTCCTGTCGTAAACATCAACCCCCTTTGGTGATGGTTACAGTAGTGGCTCGTGCGTTGAGATGTTACGAGTAGACCAGCCTCTGCCATGGGAACATTGATTTTCCACCATTATCTTCGGACCAGCAATACACCAGACCATCACTTAAAATTTAGTGGAAAAACACCGACTTAAAACTTTCGTGACTGCAGGAATTAATATTCTTGGTTCTTTCGGTAAAGTCACGTAGATATAAAATAAAAAGAATAAAAGCTTTAATTTCCAATTCATTATTTTTTATATTTTTATTTTCTATCTACGTGACTTTACCGAAAGAACCAAGAATATAGAAAAACACTTTATCCTTTGTAGTAATCAAGGTTGTTTGCGGTGTAACGTAACATTTTTTCATGATTTATGTTACGATTCACATACAGCCTCCATTCAAAATTTGATAGCTCGTCACATTTTGGACAAGCAATTCGATTTAACATGGTCTTGTTATCCCCCCCCCATTTCATTTTTACTTAAAGTTAACTTTTTAATAGCAAAAATAATTTTCATTTACTTATCCGGAAAAGCCTCGCCCAAGTCTTAAAACTCTATCGAGAGAGTCCTCATACATTTGGATGTTTGGCCAATTCCATTTGAAGGATGGTTCTGATTGATGTAGAAGAAACGGTAGTTAGTCGAATACACCTTGCATACACGATGGCAGGCAGGACACTTGAACGTCGGCACAAATGGGTTTGAGAATCTATCTCCTGGGACATCCTCATGGCCCGTATGCGATCCACCAACCCTTGGCCTTCAAATCGCTGGACTGCAACGTGTGCATAGCTACCTCATCCAACTCAATATATGAATATGGATGTTTCCCAACTTGTTCATCTGATAATTTAGCGTCTGTACACTGGGTTAAGACCCCAGGGGCCGACCCGGGGACACACTGGTGGGACGATGTCACTCGGCTGGCCTGGAAATTCCCCCAGGAAGAGCTAGTCTGTCGCCAGGGAAAGGGAGGTCTGGACCGCCATACTCAACATGCAGCCACCAGCACTACCCTCATCAGGACAAGTGGACTGAGAAAAAAACGAACGTAACTCTACTGGACCTGACGACGCTCCCCGATTTGTCCGGTGGCAAACGCAAGTCCGCTTAACAACATGCAAAAGAAACACCAATTAAAGAACAGACCTTGAGTCTTGTGATGAGTTAAACAAAAAATATACGTCAACATCTAATCATGCTAACACAAACTCAACGCGTGAAGCAAGATGCTACCCTAATAGGAAGATATCATACGCGAAGTTTCAAGCAATGCCCCTTCGTCATCGCAGTTCATCACGCCGTGTATTACCATATGCATTTCCTTTTAGGGCAGGGCTATTGAAGGATGCAGTGTTTTTTGTTATTTGGATTACAAAACACTGCTAATGCAGTCTCGCCAAGAAAATGGTATGGAATTACACTAAATTATTATATGGAGGGGTGGGATAAGATTACATAAGGACTTGAAAAATATCGTACAAGACAGTGGACAGGTGGGGGAGGGGGGAAGTATAATTTGGCACCGAAATCTTACGATTCTGACGAACAACCACCACCACCCGCCCCCATCCACTCGAGACTTACCTCGGCCAGCTACACAGCTGTGGCCCAAAACTTCTAACACTCCAGATTTTGTATATACAGTACAA
This sequence comes from Entosphenus tridentatus, assembly GCA_014621495.2. Taxonomy (NCBI): domain Eukaryota; kingdom Metazoa; phylum Chordata; class Hyperoartia; order Petromyzontiformes; family Petromyzontidae; genus Entosphenus; species Entosphenus tridentatus. The sequence continues at coordinate 5,577,237 of CM025670.2, read as the reverse complement.
CATCCGCCCTGCCCAATTAACTGCCTACATCCAGTGAAGCAGTCAGTAGCTGTGTGCGGGGGTGCAACGGCCGGTCACAATCTGGTGTTTGTAAATATGACCCTATCGCACGGTCATGTCTTCTTCATCTAGCCTAAAATCGCTTACCTCTTAAGTACAGTAAAGCATTATCCCGACTTTTCAAAGTTTGCGCTTGATTTGTGTGCAGTAACCCTAATTGCCACTAACGGCGCAAACCTGGTAGTATCTAAAAACGTTCACGTGGCATTTTACTTTTTCACATATCCGCCTATGCTTCAGTCCCCAGGGGGTCGGACATGCGACGTCGGACTGCGAATGCTTCAAGAAAAACGCTCATTCCGTTCCAACGACGCAGTTGCCGTTCCATTCTTAAAAGAGCGGAATTCATTCCTCAAACTCTTACCCACACCACGCGACTATCCTATAGCTTAAAGCATCACCAAATAACCCCCACGGTGTGCGGCGGCCCTCATCCAGCAGTGGATTGATAAAAGGTCTGTACACGGGCAGCGTATCACGTTGGGGTTAGGATGCGGAATCAAGAATTAATCGTGATCGATATAAACAACGGACGCGAACTTTGTTCTGTGGAAAAAACTCGACGTTAGTTACGTTGCGTCCACACCCGAGCGATCAGTTGCGTGCAACCTGGTTGCATGCAACCGAATCCGCAACCGATTGCTCACAGTATAGACTACTCACAACAATCGATCTGCTCAGAGAAATGATAGCAACGTATCGCATCACCACACGCGACAGTTTCTGAATTGTAAAAAAAATGTTACAATCCAGATATAGACACTCAGACATGTCTTATTGTTGTACAACTACTCACACAGATGTGGACAAAGCTGCTGCGGGTGATTAGGTTGCACGATTGAGTGATTTTGGTTGCGCAAGTGATCTCGAAAGGCGTGGACCTGGATTAAGAAGAAAATGTGACAATCGGTATCGTCGTTTTCCGAATTCTATCCTTCAATCCGTGTGTCCATTTTCATCAGTATCGTCCTTACCACTGAAAAATGTACGATCAATAAGACGTCAACTCCCGGGGTGCAAAAGCACGACAGAAACGGTTAACGTGGAAAGGTCCTTAATTTAAGCGACACAGCCGATTGTGGTGTACCTTGACACATCAATCACTTCTACATTACAGGACGTCTCCCGTACAAGGAGACCAATTTAACCCACGATTCATCAATGCACTTAACAATACCGCTGGCATACGCGCACACACACAGCAGAATGGGTAAGATAAAGATGCCGATTAACCGTGAGCGATGGATGATAAATCAAACGTATCATTACACACCTATACATGGGGCTTGCCGTGTGATCTCCACCAAGTCTGACCGTTTACAAAACACGCAGAACACGTACACAAGCTAGTCGATCGAGGCGTTAGGCCTGTAACAATTAGTGGTTCCATAATATAACATTTCATGTCAAGGTATATTTTGCCTACTCTTCGACACTGATATTGGAAGAGGTGGAAGTATTCACATTTCACCCGACCATACGCGACCCACCGATCGACTGGTGAACCAATTCACACTGCTCGGGGGACAGAGGCAGGGGCGGTCCTAGATTAGCTTGCCAGCAACTGGCGGCCTAGGCAAACCATGCAACTGGTGCCCCCACCCCAAACCCCAAGGGCAGCTCGAGGTGGAGGTTTTTTTTGGTAAACTGGGAAACATTTTGCCCCTATTTTCCATTTAATGTTTTTAGGAGTATTTTTTTTTTAAATAGAGGCATAATTATTCGGTTTGTCCTTCCTTCAGTAGGTCCGACCAATACATTCTCAGAAATGTTGAGAAATTAATAATTCATATTCCCTCTATGCGCACGGGGATTGAAATATCTTCGGTCTTTAATTTGTATATTTTAGTTGTATTTTTTTCCTCTAATTTGGCGCCCCATTTAACTTGGCGCCCCATTTAACTTGGCGCCTTAGGCGACCGCCCTAGTTCGCCAATATGGACGGGCCGCCCCTGGACAGAGGCAGGGGGGGCCCTTTAAAAGTCATTGTACCAATGCATGAGATTAAATTCAAATGAGAAATTCGATAGAAATTAATATATTAATCGTTACATGCCGAATACCCCCTAATCACTGCACATACACTACATAGACACATACCACACAACATACCAAATACACTCACACACACCATACATAGCACAACACTCCACACACTAAATATACACACAAACCCCGCACACTGCACGCGCCTCCCACACACCGAACACACAACCTGAGTGAGACCGCGACGCGTCTCTCTGCACCACTCTCGTCGCGTCGCCTACATTCTCTGCGTCGCAGCCCTCGGCGCCAGCGAGGGGCCAACCGCACGGGCAACCACCTGACCCCGCTCCTCCCTCTTCCCACCGGCGCTAAAGCCCGGCGGCTCCACCACCACAACATCCAGGCACACGGGAGTCATCAGGCGCTACCTGGGCTTCCAACTTTCTTCACCTCCGCTGAGGTTCCATCACCGGTCGTTTCTTCTTTGGCACCGGCGCTCGGACCCCTCGCCCGCTTCTTGGGCGTGCACAATTCGTCTTCGCGGCCATCGCTGCTCAGCACCGCCCTCTTCTTGCCGTGGTGCCGCTGTGGCACCGCTTTTTCCTCCTCCTCTTTGTCTTCATCATCCCCCCCATCGTTGCTCTCCCGGGGCGCCGCCGGCTTTGCCCGCTTACGCGGCGTCATCGACGTCTCTCGGCTGCGGCTGCGACGGCTTCGGGACGGCGAAGGCGAAACCTCGGCCGTCACTGCCGCCGTCTTTCGCGACGGCCGCCGCCCCCCCACTTTTTCCAACGACGATGCTGGCGGCGTTGCGTCTCCACCCTTCTTGGTGGCAGAGGCGGGAGACTTCCTCCGGGCGGAGGCACGAGATTTTGGCGTGCGCGGGGTAGATGGGGAGTTCTCGGCGGTGGTGGCGCGGGGACTCTTGCTCCGGCGAGTTTTGCTTTTGCCCCGGGGCGAAGCAACTCGCATCTTGGCGGCCACCGCTGCCATTTTGCCGGTGCCGCTACTGAAGTCGAAGTCATCGGCGGAGGGCGCTGTATCGCCCAGCGTTTTTAAGAAGAGCGCCAGCTCCGGGCGCGAGCGGAACTTCTTACCACTCGGGCTGCGAGGGGGGGGGGGAAGGTTTAAATGAGAATTTTTTTTGCAAGAGTTAATGACTTTTAAACTAAAGCAGCATCGGCACAGTATTAGAACAGGCTGTGAACACTTTCTCGGTTGCTCTTTTTTACGGCATTTGTATGTTGAACTTCTTTTGCACCGTACAGTGCTCATCGGACGTGCAAAGCAACTGGTCACAGATCATAACGTTTCGTTGAGTTTGGTAATCCATTTGGTGGCATGAGTTGCTTGATGTATAGCGTTCATAGCTCCCAAACAAGCGTACAATAGGTAGTAGTCGCTTATGGGATGAAGACTGTACTTCCCCACATTCAAAATAGGGAAACTCTTACTTTTAAGCAGGTTAGTGAAGGAAATCGCCACACCAACCATGTGTTGCTACAACCCAATAAAGAGCAAGCAACTGACTGGCTGGTATTTACCAAACTATGAAATAAACCATTTTGATTTTACCAGGTAAGGGCCACGGAGCTATAAAGCTCGCCACAAATGATAGCTAAATTTAGTGGCTCATCACGTGGAAATGTAGAGCAGCCAAATACTCTAAACGCATGTTTTTAGATATGGAGGGAAAATAAAAAATCCACATGACGACAGAGAGAACATGCAAACTCCAAATATGCAGGCATCGTCAGGGTTGGGATCGAACCCACAACCTCCTCAATACCAGGCAAGAAAGTTAACATCTCGGCACTGCAGCGCAATGACTGCAGACCCAAGGTCGCAAACGGGTTTTGATTCCTTACCCGTACCCGGCCGCACCAGGGTCGCAAACGGGTACCCGTACCCGTACCCTACCCGATACCCGGCTACCCGTACCCGGCCGGGTATCGTGTAGGGTACAGGTACCCGATTGCGACCTCTGGGATGAAGCCATGTTGCAGGCGCGGGTGGGTTGATTCTAGGAACTTGAATTGTGAGAAGAGACAAGACGTTGGGAAATGAGTGACAAACGGTTACTCACCAGTGACTCACGGCCTACCCGTACCCGGCCGCACCAGGGTCGCAAATGGGTACCCGTACCCGGCCGGGTATCGGGTACCCGATTGCGACCTCTGCTGCAGACTGAATGAAGGTAATGCCTATCATCTACTTACACGGGATGACCCGAGATCAAATGGATGACATGTGATAACACGAAACAATAAGCGGGTCCAACAACTGACACAAGACTGTGAAGGACAGGAACAAGTGGAGGAGGGGGTTTAACTTTCTCCGTCACTCTCTGCTTCCCCCCCCCCCACCTTGCCCGCACCACACCTGAATATGTAGACGTCGTATCTGCCGGCCGTCTCTCCGGCCTGCCGCTGCATCACCAACCGGCGCCAGCCCTCGGGCATCGGTGACTCAGAAGTGTTGGCTTCGACTTTGGCTTTGGTGACTGAGCCACTACCCTCAGACTTCTCTTTTTCCTCAGCTGCCTGCAAGGTAAAGGTACAGTTGCACTTCTTTAAGATCCCCAAACAGATTGTTCATGTAATAACACCGAACGCACAATTGGAATGAAATTTAAGAAAAACAAGAATTACAACGGAAGATTGCCCATGCCGAAATCGTGGAACTGTTCAAAGGGAAAGTTATTAGCACTGAATGTCGTTATCGCATTTTCCAGATTTTTCATTGCATTTAAAAAGAAAGAATAGCTGAGGCTGTGTGTTGTCATCCAGTGGGTGTGCATGTGTGAGACCAGATTAGAATAACTTTACTGACACTGGTACAACTTTTTGGAGTGTCTTATAACTTGGAGACTATGGCAATGAAATAATACCAAGGCTTTGAATTTCCCGGACACTTTTATTCTGATTGCGCAATTAACTTGCCGCGATTTGGTTGCGCAACTGATCTCTCTGGCGTGGACCTGCCTCTAGAATCGAGTTTGGGTGCACTGCTCAATGATGCATTTGCTTACACCAGAGGTGGAACCTTCTGCGTCTGTGTGCGAGCTCTTTTCTGCGGCTTGCTCTGCTCTCTTCATGGCCGCTTTCCGGGTTTCCTTGTGCTTCGCCGGTAACTTCGGCTCTCTTGACTTTTCCGATTCCTTCAGTTCCACCGGTGCTGCTGCCTTGGGTTCTTCCACCGCCTCCTTGTTTTCTGCAGATTTCACCGGTTCTTTGTGTTGCTTTCCTTCCACCTCTTTCTTGGGTTCTGCTAATTTCACCGATTCCTGCCGAGAGTTAGGTTCAACCGCCTCCTTGTTTTCTACAGATTTCACCGGTTCTTTTTGTTGCTTTCGTTCCACATCTTTCTTGGGTTCTGCCGATTTAACAGGTTCCTGCCGAGTCTTCGGCTCAACCGTCTCCTTGTGTTCTGCAGATTTCACCGGTTCTTTTTGTTGCTTTCGTTCCACTTCTTTCTTGGGTTCAGCAGACTTTACAGAGTCACGACTTTTCAATTCTACCACCTTTTGTTCCGTCGAGTTCATCGGAGGTGGTTGCGTTTGCTTTTGTTCCCCCTCTTTCTTGGACTCTACCGATTTCATTGGTTCTTGTGGTAGCTTTCGTTCCACTTCTTTCTTGTGTTCTGAAGATTTTACAGATTCAGGTCGAGTCTTAGGCACCGCCATGTCCTTGGGTTCTGCAGATTTCACCGATTCTTGTCGTTGCTTTTGTTCTACCAGTTGCTTAGGTTCTGCCGATTTTACCAACTCCTGTGGTTTATCCGATTTGGTGTCCTCCTTGGGTTTCACTGGCTGCTGTGGTTTTGAGGATCCGAGAGGTTCCACAGACTTGACCGATTCATGTGAAACCTTAAAGTCTACCGACTCCTTCGATTTTGTCAGCGCCACAGGTTCCTGCGGTTTATTTGGTTCCCCCGAAATTTTTGGGTCCGTCGACTTTACCGGTTCCTGCAGCGCCTTGGATTCTTCCAACCGTGCTGGTTTTAATAATGGCAGCGCTTCCTGTGGTTTGTTACTCATTAATTTATTTTCAGGTAATTTCACTGGTTCTTGCAGTCCCTTCAATTCTGCCGGATTTGATAATGGGAGTGGTTCTTGTGGTTTGCTGCTCGTTAATTTAGGCTCCGCAGGCTTGACCGCTTCCTGCCGTTCCTTCGACTCGGACGGCTCTTTCGGTTTTGATAACTCGAGCAGTTCCTGGCGTTTGTTTGGTTCTGCCAAGGCTCGAGCTTCCTCCGATTTCACCGGTTTGGGCTGCTCCGGCAATCCCCCCTTCATTTCTGACGACTCCTCGGCGCGTTTCTCCCTTTGTGGTGACGGTGCTGCCGGGACATGTTCTGGTTTCCCAGAACGAGCAGGTTCCGGCTCACCATTGGCGCCCGCACTACTGATGGTGGCAATGGCTGAGCCGTCTGGCACGGAGGATGCTCCCGCAACCTCTCCACTGCTCAGCAACGCTTTACTGCCAGACAGACATAGTTTCACATGCACACAACAGAGCACACGGTTAGAGGAAGATAACGCGCCACCGAAACACGCGCACGGGAATAAGACAAAGATTCCCCGTATAGCCTTAACAGACGGCGAAGACAATTGATGTTTGCGGGCAACTATCATATACACAGAAAACTGACGCCACACAATAATCAGGAGTATTAATACTGGATTGCAAGTTTAGACCGCACTTACCATTAGCAGTATTCACATAAAGGACAGTACTAAACACTGTAACGTTTTATTTTAGATACAAAGTCGGAGCGTTATTAATTTTACACGACTATAATACATTATTTTCGGAATTGCTGCGATTCGTGGTCTGTACGGTACTATGTTATTAGTACCCCGTCAATAGGCATGTTAGTTACGACTCATCAATAGTTATGATCGATCCATGTGACTGATGCGTCCCAAAACATTCCAACTAATGCCTGCACACTCCCACCTCTGTGAGTCTTAGCAGGTCTAAGTGCACAATTACGTGTAGGAGTGATACACTATTGCATGACTAAATATACACTTCTCCGGGCAGTTTAACAATATTCTTTATTAGGCGTAATAGTATGGGGTGTTACATTCGTATCAATAGAGAACGCGTGTTAGTGAAATCGGGCCAACACTACGTAACTTGTGCCTAACTTAATCTAAGTGGGGGTACCACGCCATTCGAATGCACGCAAAAATATAATACGGCGAATGTAAAAATGCCGCTGCCAACGCCGTTAATTTTCAACCGCCGTGCAACAATTCACTGCTGGATAAAAGTTGTGGCCAAAACGTCGTGATAATTTTATTTTATTATGTTTTATTTTTATTAGTTCCCTTTTACGTGACTTTACCGAAAGAACCAATGAGATGAATCCCTGCAGTCACGAAAGCTTTAAATCGAAATTTGAATTAAAGTAATTCCCAGGCCGCGGCCGCCGCCATCTCTCGCTTCCGACCCCTGCCAAACAACCCCCACAGCTCCCGAGCATCAAGCACATGCGTATCGCTCCGTCTCCGCGTGCGTAGCACCCGTCGAATAATACCACCACCACCAGCAGCAGCACCAACAACAACAACAACCACCACCACCAAACATTCTCCTCACAACGACAACTTTATATTACTAAAGTCACGTAACGTTGGGCCATGTGCGTTTCACGCTAGGCCTGACCGACCCCCCCCCCACTCGCGACGCGCGCCATCTTCCCAACCCACCCTCCTACCCCTCCATCATTAACCCTCAGCCGTCATTCCGTCTCCGCCGCGACGTTCGCGCCTCGCTCGGCTCACGGACGAAGCCGACTGTGTGGGTTTGGTGGTTGTTTTGGTTTACCCGCCCGAGGCCTCCTCCGCCATCGCTTCTCTCGCCTGACGCCGCCTCGACTTCTCTCGCGTTTCCCGCCAACCGCCTTTGGATTTCCCACTCAAGACGCGCGAGGCGGCGCGGGGCGGGGCCACACCCCCCCCCCACGCCGCCGCTAACGAATGGACGAGGCGTTGCCACGTGACGCAACGCGAGTGCCCACTGCCCATGCTTGTGCGGTGTACGAAATGAAATCTCGTGGAGGCCGTGTGCGCGTGACCGCGCCCGCGTAGTCTCGCGATATTTCGCAGGGGGTTTCAGAATCTGAATACAGCAAAACCTTGGATTGCGAGTAACTTGGTCTGCGAGTGTTTTGAAAGACGAGCAATTTTTTAAAATAAATATTAATTTGATAAACGAGCGAGGTCTTGCAATACGAGTAGTACGTGTATACGCTTTGTCTGGCGAGCATCACGTGATCACAACTGAGATACAAGTGCTTTGATATACGAGTGCTTTGGATTACAAACACGTTTCCGGAACGAATTATGCTCGCAATCCAAGGTTTTACTGTATTTATTTGGACTGCAGGTGGAATCTGATGAACTATAAAGCTCTTCCCCTCTGCAGATGTCCAGCCAGGGGGCACGGGGTCAGAACGTTACAACAAACAATACACAACTAGGCTTTTGCCCGCCTAAGGACGGGTGTATATTGCAGTAAATCTGAAACATTTAAAAGAAAAATTGTTCAGCTCATGATTATTAATGAGGGGTGGGGGGTTGCCCCATGTGGAGGGACGTCACCAGCTAATGATTATTGGGGAGGGGTGCAGCATGTGGAGTGACGTCACCCCCTCATGGTTATTGTGGAGGGGTGCGGCATGTGGAGTGACGTCACCCCCTCATGGTTATTGTGGAGGGGTGCGGCATGTGGAGTGACGTCACCCCTCATGGTTATTGTGGAGGGGTGCGGCATGTGGAGTGACGTCACCCGCTCATGATTATTAATGAGGGGAGGGGTGCGGCATATGGAGTGCGTTCGTGTAAATTTCCACGCGAGCATGAATATTAATGAAGGGGGGAGGAGCTCTTTTACAAATATTTATTCATACTGCAGGAGGAATCCGATGAGTTATAAAGCTTTTTTCCCCCCCACAGATGTCCAGTCAGGGGGGCACGGGGTCAGAACATTACAATACAAAAAAATACCATCGGGGTGCAAAATATAAACCCATCCATGAACCGGATAACACCCTCACATTTGTCAGACAATGTATTTAAGGAGTTGGCAGGGCGTTGATTTTTTTATTTTTGCTTTGAAATAACGGTGCACGTCTCCTCCACAGGTGGAAACAAACAAAAATAAAAGAAGAGCAACAGCAGTGCGACTTTCGCTCATTTATATCATAAATGTTTTCTAAAGAGTTGGGAGGGCACTCCTGAAAAAGAAGAGCCATTAAGCTCACTCCTGGGTAAAAAAAAACCCGCATAATTGTTTTTATACTCTTTGGTTCTTTCGGTAATTTTGTTTAGTTTAACACCAGGATTGAGAAACGAACAAAGGGTCCACATCGTTACATGACTCTGGAACACTTTCTTACTAAACAATTTCTGGACATCTACATCATGGGACCTCCTTTACCAGTACCAAAATGAGAATAGGGTTTCCCCTTTTTTATGGCAACAAAACCGGTGTTAAGATGTTAAAACACCAAACTGAAACCTTTTACAAGAAATGATGTCTGTATATATTATCAGAGCACGTTTTTTTATTTGCATTCTGACAAGCATTGTGGTTAATGCAGACATGATTCCTTGTAAAAGGTTTCATTTTTTTTTACATTTTAATACCTGCTTTGTTGCCAGAAAAAAAGGGGGAAACCTCCTCTGAAATTTTGGTACTGGCAAAGGAGGTCCCATGATGTAGATGCTCACTCCGAGCCCTCATTACTCTGATAGTGCATTGTCTTTGAGCTGTCCGCCTTTTAGCTTCCTCTGGTCTAACACCTTTTGAGACTAGGTGTGGACCAATTTGTTTCAAAAACAATGCATGTATTATTAGAGTACGTTTTTGGTTTGCATTCTGACCACAAACACTGTGGTTAATGCAGACATGATTCCTTGTAAAAGGTTTTAGTTTGGTGTTTTAACATCTTAACACCTGTTTTGTCAGAAAAAAATTAACCCGTAAAAACAAAGTTTTTCACTATAAATCCTTTATATGCGTGGCGGCTAGAGTCCTCTCGTCCTCTGGCTTGAGATGGCTGCCACCTATGGGTCAGATGATTGCATGCCAGCATTAAGCAATTGGTAATTAAATATATTTTTGTCCTAAAAAGTGTAAAATTTTGGAAAAAAAATTTCACGAACATTAATTGTCACGCACAACGAGTCTGTGTGGAAAATGTCAGCTCGATTGGATCACGGGAAGTGGGTTAAAAAACGACCGAAAGATTTGCACGGTCGTAAGCAAGCAAGCAAGTGAACTTAATATAAAGGATTTTAAAAAAAGGGGAAACCCTCTTCTCATATTCTGGACATCTGTAAACAAATCGCTTTATCGCTCATCGGATTCCTCCAGTGTGATCTGATTCTGACCGCTTTAAAGGGCACGAGCTATACGTTGCGAACTTTTAACTTGTTAATCGTGTACCCTTTTCTTTTCGGGAATTAAACACTGCATTTGTGGTTATTTAGAGATGTGGATTGTGTGTGTGTTGGCATCACAGCCAAACCAATGGGCCTCATAAGCGCGGAGTGGTGATGCCACCTTAAATGTTTTCCAGAGATCAGACTTTCGCAGCGGTGACTATAACTGTGGCGACGAGTCCCTAAATTGCGCAACGAAGAAAGGTCCATTGCCCGAAACGTCGCCGATTCTGCCTCCTTCTTAGGCCACCGCACCGCGTTGAGCGTTCCCCGCTTGAAACCTAAGAATGAGAAAGCCCCGCCTCGCCCGCAACTGCGCATGCGCGCTGGCGACCGCGATCCGAATTAGTAGCGCGGATAAGGAACGCGCCGAAGATGCCGCTTGCCGATTGGCTGCAGGGAAAGAAGGGGGCGGGGAAAGGGGTCGGTTCCTGACCAATCGGTAGCGCGGAGGCTGGACATGGCGCCCTGTACGTTGTACGGAATTAGAATTGCGCTTAGTGTCACATTGCACGTCGGTGCAGAGCTTTGTAACAAACAAACAAACGACGAAGACGTTTAACAAATTAAACTTTAGCTTCTCGGTTAAAAGGGCCAATTAACTAAGGGTTGCGGGAGAGATTAAAAGTCACCATGAGGGCCGTCCCGTCGTGGAACGACAAAGCGTACGACAAGGATAAAGCGGAGCAATGGTGAGATGTGGGGGGGAGAGAGATGTTGACGATTAATTTAAACTTCGAGTGTAATATTGCCAGGGTTATGTTATACATCGTTGTAAAGCATCGTTGTTAATGTATCGTAATGTATCGTTGTAATGTTATCGTTGCTTTTAGAGCGTTAAAGCGACGAGCCAGGTGTTGAGTGAACAGCGCGGTACGGGTTGCCATGGTAACCACGACACTCAACGCGTTCGTATTTTAATATTTAGAATGTAATGAATTTGCCAAGATAGTCGACGATTACTTTGCTCGACGTTTGTTTGCATTCCCACTAACAACCCTTTCGTCTCAACGGAGCCTTCGTGTTTTTTAAATAACCGTGTTATTCGGAGTATAAACGCGTCGTTCTTGATTCGAAGCTTTCGTGATTTGCAGGGATCTATACTCTTTGATTCTTTCGGTAAAGTCACGTAGGTATAAAATATTATTATACCTCAAATAAAATTATACCTACGTGACTTTACCGAAAGAACCAAAGAGAATAATACGCATCGTTGGAACGCAAGACTTCATGCCAAGGGTTAATAAAGTTGTTACACATTCGATCTCACACACGCACACTCGATTAGAAGACGGACCCACGTTTGATTTAAAATACGGTGGTGGTGGTGGTGACTGCTGCCATTTATCATTTATAGCTGATTTTGTGTTAAGTTGCGTTGTTGTCCTCCCCCACACCACCCATTAGAACGGTGGGCTACGTACGGTGCGAAAGAAGTTAAACATACGTACATACATAAAAACACATGCGGAGGGAGCCGGTAGGAACGTTGGGTTGCTCGGTCAATGGCCAGGGTCAACGGCGGCGTGGTGTATTCCGCAAATATGCCCGACTGTGAGGGCGGGCACAAGCCGGCGTGAGTAGGTTAAACGTTGAGTTTTATAAGGGCACCACGGGGTGACCAGCCCCTCCCCACTCAGCCCCACCCCTCCCTCCCCTCCCACCCCTCACCCAGCCCCACCCCTCCCACCCCTCACCCAGCCCCTCCCCCAGCCCCTCCCCACCCTCCCCACCCACCCAGCCCCTCCCCACCCACCCAGCCCCTCCCCACCCTCCCCACCCACCCCACCCAGCCCCTCCCCACTCTCCCCTCTCCACCCAGCCCCACCCTTCCCATTTTGGATGCACGACGGACACAATAATCCCCTGTGGGCTGGTGTAACCAGGAGGTTCCTACCAGTATCATTCCACTTGTTGAACAAAGGTCACGTCGCGGCGTGCCGGTCATGGGCGTTGTTTGAGCATATTTCACCACACTGGTGAGTGGGGGGGTGATGGCGGCGGGGAGCATAGACGTGAGATTAAACTACAGTACAACGATAACTTCCTGCACTGACCTTCGCTGCCTACCAATGTGGACCCGTAGCAGCCGATTTGCAAACCGGTGTGTGCCCATCCAAGCACTATCCAGGCCAAAACCTGCTCAGTTTCTGAGATCTTAATGATATCGAGGGTATTGAGAGTGATTTTGTCTCAGGTCATTTTAGACACGAAGGGTGCATAAAACACTCAACGACGACTGTACAAAGAAGCCCATCACGTTACATTTAGTTACGCACTTAATTTGCCTAAAATTACAGTTCAGAGGGTTAAAATATAAGACTGTCATTTGCCAAACACGACTCTGTACTCTTTGGTTCTTTCGGTAAAGTCACGTAGGTATAAAATAAAATAAATCACGACGTTTCGGGCGCAACACAAGCGTCCGTCATCAGGTGGGAGAGCCAAAGGCTTGTGTTGCGCCCGAAACGTGATTTTTATTTTATTTATATCTACGTGACTTTACCGAAAGAACCCAAGAGTATGGATTCCTGCAGTCACGAAAGCTTCAAATCAAGATATCACTCTCTGTGGCAGAGCCGGGAAAGTGGGAAACTGCTACCTCCTACTTTTTGGACTCGGTCACTTGAAGGAGGTAGCTCTGTGATATCTGCTTCCGCAAGATGTTCTCTCACACAGAGGATTAGCACCGCCCTCGAAGACATCCGACCGTGTTTTTCGTCGAATGACATTACACCAATTGCACCATCAGGTTAAAAACAAAGCCAAATGCTGCTGTGAAACCATAAGGTTTTTTTTCTCACCTTTCAAACTTCATCCTCATGTCAGAGCACAGGAAAAAAAACATCCTTGGTATGTAGCTATAAGATAAGCACTATCATATGTACACTCAATTCTCCTATATCGCGTGTTTTCATAACGCGAATTGGATATAATGCAATGAATGTATTGGGAAACACATTTTTGAAAGCGGATGCGAATTAGATATAACGCGATCGAGCGAACAGAATTATGTCGCGTGAGTAGGAATAAGCGGTTGTGTGGCTGCCTCGGTGTAGCATCATATAACTCAAGGCATTGGGATGCTGCTGGATGCTTCTAAATGCTTTCCACGTACCTCCGATCTTTGTTCAGCCTGTGTACACATCTCACGTGTTATCGCAGACTGTGCTTTACCCCATATTATTTTTCATAACGCGGTGTTCTTCAGGAACGCAACGACTGCTTTATAGGAGAACAGACTGTATTTTCATTGACTTTTGCTTCCCTTTTACAAACCACCTGTTTCCTCAGCATAAATGACTTGGCGTTCAAACCAGACGGGACACAGCTGATCGTGGCAGCAGGCACCAAGGTCCTGGTGAGTTTAGTGTCCACAGTCTGTGAAGTGCAGTACAGTCTCAATACAATTGCAAAACAATGATCATCAGCCATGATCAGTCCACTGCTGGATGAAGGCCTCAAGCCGTCACCATCCCTCACGTTCCCATGATGCAACAATGCACTGAGCACCTGAGTATGAGGCATCCCCACATTCGACATCACCTTGGGCGCATTCCCTTCTGTGGCTGCCACTCAGTCGTTATTTCTGCCCATCGGCCATCACTCCTTTCTGGAGACGTGTCCTGCCCAAGCCCACTTTTCTTAACGGCAAATATGGTGTCTCCAGCTTGCATTTGTTCTCTGATCCATGTGTTCTGCCTTCTGACAGTATTATTCCAAGCATGCAACTTTCCATACAGTAAACCCTTGTTAATTCTACTCTTAAGGGGCTCTGGCCTTGCCGAATTACCCAATATTCCGAATGATGTACAATGCTACTTCTCAGTGCCTCCTGCCCCAATAAAAAAAAAATCCAAATTATTTTCCAAAAAGAGTAACACTTACCATCAGTAACCAGCACTACACTAACGCTTCACCGCGTGCGCCACCACTAGACCGAGTAATTGTTTTGGTCGTGGCGTCACTTTCACTTGTATGCCAAAATTGGACCATTCGGTACAGCAATTCGGCTCATGGCGAATTACTAATACTGTATATATGCCGAAAGTGCAGCCGTGCCCAATTATCCCCAATTACGAAAGCTCAAATACCGAAATAACGAGGTTTTACTGTACATACTTATTTGCAGTGTACACATTTCCGATCCGTGCCACATTTTTAACCTTCAGACACATTGGCATGTTGCTTAGAGATAGACACGGCTGCTCAGGAATTACTAGCGACGTATTTTTACACAACTTGCACATTTTGCAAACTACGGTTGGTTGTTATGATCCTGATTATGCCAATATAATTGCTTTGTTGCACAGTCACTCACTCAGATGTTGACAAAGCAGGCTGCAGACCCAGCTTTAATTTTTTTTCTTCTCCGAATGCTTTCCAGCAGAAGCCGCTAAATGTTTTTGTTTTGGTGCATGCATGTGCTAGGTTTATGACACGTCGGACGGGACGCTGATACAGCCACTGAAAGGACACAAAGACACAGTATATTGCGTGGCATATGCAAAGGATGGTGAGCTGATGACAATGATCATGTGATTGTAGTGATGAGGAAGATTCAGATGATTACATCCTGATGGCATCATTGTGATGATTTGGCTCTGATAATGATTACGTGATTGTGATGATGACATAATCATTACGACGGCATAACTGTAATGTTGATATGTTTGACTCATGATATAACTGTGATAATTACGATATGATCATGACATGTGATTTTGATATAATTTGTATGATGGCGACATCGTGAGGATTGCTCTGCGGAGATTGACGCCTGTGTTTCTCGCACAGGGAAACGCTTTGCCTCTGGCTCAGCAGACAAAAGCGTCATCATTTGGACGTCCAAGCTTGAAGGGATCCTCAAATACACGTAAGGGAATATAATGGGTTGGTGTTGGAGGACTTCATCCAGCAGTGGATTGACAAAGCGACTGTTTTTTATTGAGTGTGCAGGAGCCAGTATTAAGTAGGTAATGGTTAAATCTCTCCGATTCAATGAAATGAACACATATGCTTATGAAGGGAGTAGCAGGAATTTAAACTGACCCTGTGCTAAAATTGATAGTTATATGGGTGGGTGATTGCAAGAGGTTTCTTATAGAGCACAGTTGCTGAGCACAGACCCAAAGGCCCAAAACACAAAGCGACCAGAAACAAACAACACAAATGAAAGTGGTAATTGATACGAATTTGTACGTGTCTTGCCTTGAGCAAGGTCATTACAAGGACTTGGAAAGAGATACAGTGGGAGGGAATTCCACAGTGGAGTGGTGTGAGGGAAGGAGCATAAAGAGGAGAATTTTGTTGAACACAGGGATGAGATCAAACGGTCATGTTGGTAGACCGAGTCCTCAACATAGCCAGTGAGTGAAGTTCACGGGAAAGGCAACCATGGTGGTAGCGATAGAAGAGTGATGAGGTTGCCGAGTGCCTATGAGCATGTAACTCAAGTGAATCAGTCAATGTGTCTGCTGGGTGAACTGCAGGCAAAGTGATCCTCGCACTGGGGGTTTTCACTCAAACGCCCGGTTAAAGCTTCTTGGCTTACACGGGCTTACCGTGGGGTTTCGTGTGATGCGCTTATCTTGTAACATCTGGGGGCACACGCAGCATCCCTTGAGCCGCTTGGCAACAGCACACTTTGCCGACACGGGAAAAATAACAACGCGTTAGAGCGACTTGAGACCAATTACATTTGTAGGCTTACAAATGTATATGCACTCGTATACAGAAGGAGTGATGCATGCATGCACGCGCTTAAAAACCAGGTGGGATCCTATTGAGATAAAAGTCTGTTTGGCAAGAGAGGACGTGGAGTGTCATCGAAGTGCATCGCAGGACAAACGGTCTCTGTACATAAATCTAGTTACACTTGTGGGTTTGCCGCAATTATACATCAACTCGCATATACAGTATACCAGGTGGTTCAGGGGTAGAGCGGTTGGCTAACAGTTGGAAGGTCATGAGTTAAAATCCTGTTTGGGCATTAACTCTGCCCATCATCTGGGGGTCAATAAATTGAGCACCACTCTGTGGGGAGGTCCTATGTATAAACTCAGCCCTGCCATAGAAATGTGAAATGTCCACCCCTGCCTCAGGGCTAAAAATTGGAGATGAGTACCGCCCTCAGGGATCATTTGAGCAGGAAGTCACTTTCGTTTTGTTAACTTAACAAGGTCATACATGCTCACTGAGACTAGTTTGTGTCACAGGAGACCTGGGCTGCAAACGGGGTCAGGTACCAGACAAAATATCTCTGGGCGGATAAACAATGCAGTGTGAATTGGATTTTTGGATCCTTAAATGCAACCACATCTGTGTTTCAAATAAATGTAATTTTCAGTGCTCGATAAAATACTAGTTTTTTCTGCACTACCTCGCCACATACATTGATAAGGAAATAATTACTACATTGGGAGATTGATGCCCTTTATTTGATGAGGGGAGATACCCTTGAGATGCGTTACCTTTTTCCAGCCGATGAATGGAGTGGGAGAGTAAATGAACGGATGAGTGATGATTGAGTGAATGGGTAAATGAGTGATTGGATGATTAGGTGGGTGACTGGATGAGAGAATACTCGGCGGAGTGGATGATTGGATGAGTGTGCAAATGAGTATGATTTGCAGGACAGAATGAATACATAGACCGTTGACCCATTACCCAACCCCATGTCTCGGCAGGCACAATGACGTCATCCAGAGTGTGGCCTATAACCCTGTGAGCCACCAGTTGGCCTCATGTTCCTCTAGCGATTTTGGTGAGTGCATTAGAGTTAATTTAATCCTTTCCACCACCCCTACCCCCCATTATTGGTAAGAGCACTCTGTATAACATACTTAGCACCATTCAACAAAAAAAGCATTTGACAAGCTTGACTGCTTATCAGACCCAGGTCGAATTCGTTTGAGAGTTTGCTTGCTTAAACATATGCCGCGGGATAATATTGGTCTGGAAAGCAATAGGCTGGTGGACTAAAACATTTTTATGTGGAGACAGAGGTACCCATAATGCACCACAGCAATGCATAATGAGTTTCTGTACATATATGGAAGATAAGAAAATATACGAGAATACCGTAAATAGTTTTGATCAAATTTGCAAATGATGAGAAAAAGCCGCCATAACAGACTAATAGTGCAGGCCTGAAAAACCATAAGAATGATATCGGTCGACAATTTCTACATCTGTATCAGTGCTGCCTGTCAATCACATTTGCTCAAATTTTTATTGACAGTGGCCTAAGTCAAGAGGACTGACCACAAGGCACTTCTTATGGGGTTGCTGATGTTTTTTGCATAATTCTTAGAGGCTGTGCTGTTTTTGCACGTGAATTGTTACCCGTCTGTTTATATAATGCTAATGCTGTCTTTCTGTTCTATGTTTGCCAGGGCTGTGGTCTCCAGAGCAGAAGTCAGTGCAGAAGCACAAGGCTTCCAGCCGCATAACGTGCTGCAGGTAACGCCTGCTGCGGTAAAACACACGCGTGTTTTAACACGTGTTGCGGAAAAATATGCGTGCACGTGGTTGGGCGGATCAGAGGTCACAACACTGAGCCACCAACACTGAGACCCTTGGTTCATATCCAGGTGTCAGCCACCTGTGATTAAACCAGGTACTGAGGTGTCAAGAATTTAACGGCCATCAATTACTGCACGAAATGTGCATCACATTAAATTGGAATTTGGAAAAATTCCAGCTCTTGAGAATTAAAATGTTGGTTTGTCACGCGGCAAACTTTCCTGTCAGTGGAAGAGCAGGTGGGAAAGTGGAGCAGAGGTCACTTGAAGGAATCTTCAGCAGTAGTTCTGTAACATGGGTCATTGTCTCAAAGGGTTGCACTGGGATTCAAAGTGACATTTCGTCTCATGGTAGGATACCGATAGCACATTTTGGATAAAACTGGCGTGCAGGGAGGATGGCGGTTGACTGAAACATGCATTCCATTGTTATCTATTACACCTTGAATATTGCCATTTGTTGCTGGCCGCTTGTCGTTTTGGTTCTTTAGGGGCTGCGCTCATCACCTGCAATAAAAAGTATACATACTTACATGCATACATGTGCCCACTATTTCTGTATCCTGTCTTGAGTATGTTGTTGCATTTAACGCAATATAACCCGACGTCTTGAATGACCGCCTTCATGCCAAGACTGCCGCGATCCTCTGCTTCCCGCTTCTCGGCTTTCCACGTCTCGGCTTTCCACGTCTGTGCAGCTGGACCAATGACGGGCAGTACCTGGCTCTGGGGATGTTCAACGGCGTCGTGAGCATCCGCAACAAGAACGGCGAAGAGAAGGTGAAGATTGAAAGGCCAGGGGGCCACCCCGTCTGGTCCATCTGCTGGAGCCCATCGCGGTGAGATGTAGGCCGAGCCTGGCAGTCGATTGTGTCCGAGGCCGATGTCAAGGCCCGGTCACGACACGTCGCGTCGCGGGACGACATTCACTTGTGGCCAGGTGAGAGCCCATACCAGGAGACACCAGATGAGACTCTAGATAAAGATATTTGGTGTCTTTTGGGTAGTGGTAGTGTAGCAGTTAGCGTGCTGCGCTATGAACCCAGCCATCCAGGTTCGATTCCTAGCCAACACCAGTGGCAATTATCTGAACCAGTCCTGGGCCTCGCCTAGGTAAAATCAGCTTTAAATGAGTACCTGGTGCGGTGTGTAAACATCGCCACTGGGGAGATAAAGGCGGCCAGGCGTGGTGCTTTCCACCCACCCCCTCATGTGCTGTGTCGGCCTTCATAGGTGCTCGCTAACAGCACTTGTCCCAGCATTCTGCTAAGGCTATACGAGGGATCCTTGTATAATGTTTGAGAGCCTGGATAGTGCTGACACAAGCGAGGTAAGAACCGTCATCGTCAGTCGCATGCCCCTGGATGGAACGTCGCGGTCCCAACAAGACGCCGCCAGACGACCCTGTCCTAAGCACGCCGCAATGCTGAGCACAGTCTCTAAGACCGTGATGATCGACGTTGTCCTCAACAGCGCGTGTCCACCACAACCCTGGTTTGCCCCAAGGTCGGCTGCAGTCGGCCGTTGAAAACGGTGCGCAGGGCTCCGGTGCGATTTGCCGAGGCGTCCGTCTGGGCAACGTGTGGTCTATTTATATTTTGTATGTGTTTTTATGGTGTGTGCTGCTCGTAGGGAAGATCATCACGACACACTAGCGATATCGGACTGGGGACAGAAGCTGTCCTTCTATCAGCTCAGTGGCAAACAGGTACTGTGCGGTGCAGTGGAAAGTCATTCCGTGTGCAATGACATTAATAGTTTCAATTAATACTGGTAGGAACGAAGTGAACCAGCCTACAATAGATTATATCGTCCGTCTGTCCGTCCGTCCGTCCGTGTAGCAACATCGCCCCCTACTGCAAACACTTGGCATGACCCTACAAAAACCTTTACACTCAGTGACGCTTTCCTGTCTAAACAAGTGTAACATTCCCTTATAATTCCCTGATAGCTTTTAATTAAATTAAATTAAAAATTAACTCGCAGCGGCCTAAAGCCTACAGCTAGGCCTAAAGCCTCGAACAACGCCTCAAACTCTCCCTTCGTATTGTACCCCCGCGTGTGTGCAAGGGAGTTAATGTTTAACAATGTTACATTCCCTTATGTTTTTAATAAATTTAAAGCTTTTACATAAATAATTAAAACATTTAAAT
>CM025670.2:5521177-5557044 GCA_014621495.2 Entosphenus tridentatus | reverse complement strand
TCTAACTCTCCCTTCGTATCGTACCCCCGCGTGTGTGAAAGGGAGTTCCTACCAGCCCACCCCACAGGGACCTGTTATAGCATCTCAATGCAACTGAAATTTGCAGGATTCACAAACCCCTGCATCCAAAGCCCTGTATAACAGTTCTGCATTATCATGCCTACAAATATCACTACTGCCACCACCAACACGCCTACCACAACCATGCACACATACTGTCACCACTCAGACCCCTACCACCTCACCCACCACCACCAAACGCACTACCACTAAACCACTATCACGCCCATCAACACTACCACAAAGACAACGATCTCCCATATAGCCTTCACAGACTTTTGGGGTAAAAATGCTGTTAGCTAGCACCTGTGAAGGCCGACGTCATTACCACTCCCACCACTACATCCCATCACACCCACCACAACACCCCCTAACCCTTGCATGTCTATCATCGCTACCACCACCACAACACACTTCCACTTGAGTCACGTTCACTACCAACACCACGACAAGATCGTCTTACCTTGACCACACTACCGACCACACGCCACCATTTTCTCTCTATTTGCGCTCGTCACCGAGCCTGTAATTTGCACGGCCGGTGAGACTGCCGGTCTCGGGAGGATGGTGTCGCCTCTCAGCCAGTGGTATCACTCGCCTGCTGCTGCCCTTTCTGGTGCTCGGTGTGGTTATGTCTGCACGTCCGATTAGCATGGTTGGCTACGTACGGTGCGAAAGAAGATTAACAAAGAGTACATATACGCTGCTACCAGTGGCGGAGGCGATGATGTATGTCACCCCCTGCAGATCGGCAAGGACCGCACGCTGGGCTTCGACCCGTGCTGCGTGAGCTACTTCTCCAAGGGCGAGTACGTGGTGGTGTGCGGCTCAGGCGGCCGCGCACACCTGTACACGCGCGAGGGCGTGCCCCTCGGCCCCGTCGGGGAGCACCCGGCGTGGGTGTGGAGTTGCCGCGTCAAGCCCGACTCGGAATACGTGGTGAGTGACGGTGGAGTGGGGGTGACGTGTGTATTGTATGTGTGTGCGGTGGTGTAGCGGTTAGCGCGCTGCTCTACGAACCCGGCGACCCGGGTTCGATTCCCGCTCACGGCCAACACCAGTGACGATTATCTGAACCGGTCCCGGGCCTCCCCTAGGTCGACTCAGCCTCAAATGAGTACCTGGTGTGATGTGTAAACATCGCCGCTAGGGAGACAAAGGCGGCCGGGCGTGGTGTTGGCCACCCACCCTCTCGTGTGCCGTGCCGGCCTTTATAGGTGCTCGCTAACAGCACTTGCCCCTATAGTCTGTGAAGGCTATATGGGGGATCTTTGTCTTTATCTTTGTCTTGTAGCGGTTAGCGCACTGCGTTACGAACCGGGCGACTCGAGTTTGATTCCCGCTCACGGCCACCAACACGAGCGACAATTATCTGAACCAGTCCTGGGTGTCCTTGAGGTTGAAAGGTGGTTGAGCGTGGTGCTAACCACCTACTCCTTCGTGTGCCGTGTTGACCTTCATAGGTGCTCACTAAGAACACTTGCCTGTTAGGATTATATGGGGGATAGTTGTTTATTGGCATAGTTGTGCATGGTTAGTGTGGTTATGTCCTTTGGTGTAGGTATATGTTTGTGTGTGTCTGGACTGATGCAAGGGGCTATTAACCCCCCCCCCCCACCTTAAATGACTCACCGAAGGACCACGAGGCACAAAACCCAAGCATAATACCACCAAGGGGGACAGGCATCAATGACGTCTCCCGGCCAAACCCTGTATGGCAGAGTCAGGGGACTGTAACCCTTCTCCACCCCCTCGGGGAGCCTGCATAACCAAAGGCAATCGCTGCGGGTAACCGCTTGGAACGTACAAACATCCGCTGGGGAGGAGAGACGACCCGTCATCTGTCGGGAGCTGTGCAATGACGTTTCACGTCCACAAAAAAATTCGAAATGTATCTTTTAAAAAATATGTTATTTTGTGCGCCCACCCGTTAGGCGCTGGGCAGCCAGGATGGCACGGTGTCGTACTTCCAGTTGGTGTTCAGCACTGTGCACGGCCTCTACAAGGACCGCTACGCCTTCCGCGAGAACATGACCGACGTCATCGTGCAGCATCTCATCACCGAGCAGAAAGGTGGCAAAACAACCGCACACTCTTTGTTTCATCTGTTATTAAGTACAACTTTGCGGCCTTCTTCGTTTGAGTGCATTGCATCGATCGCTTTGTGCGGGGGGTTCACATTTCCAATGTTTTGTTACGCTCACCATCACCGGCATGGATTGCATCGAAGTGAGGATCCGCTGCAAGGAGCTGGTGAAGAAGATCGCCATTTACCAACACCGGCTCGCGATCCAGCTGCCGGAGAAGATCGTCATCTACGAGCTGGTGTCGGACGACACCGCCGACATGCAGTACCGCGTCAAACAGAAAATCGGCCGGCGCTTCGACTGCAACCTACTTGTCGTCTGCTCCAAACACATCATCCTCTGCCAGGTGCTGTGATGACAATGAATTATGGTAATGTAATGATAACGATGATGATGACAATGATGATTAACCCGTGCCGAGCCGCGTTTCTCCATAGCAACATAAAAAAAAATTACAAGCGATAAGCACTGTTTATCAGGACGTAAAAAATATATATAAAAGGTGGGTAAAGGGCCCTTTTGAAGTGTCTTCAGAAGTCGTTCTGGGATGCCGTTCTCCAAGGCCATCCTCCATCACAATGCAAGCTGCACGCGTTCCGGATGGGAATGTCTTGCAACGTGACACCGATGACACACTTTGAATATAATTTTTTTTTAAATATGTGAAGAGGTCATTTTGGGTAATAGCACTTATACCATACCTTGACTGATGCTCAAATCTTTCCTCAATTATTACGAGGTTACTATAATTCCAATTACAGATAATCTCAATGAGCATTTATCCAGTCAACTGAAAGTTGATGTGCTAATACTGAGCTGCAAAGGAAATGACCTATATATTAAAGGGACTGTATTCAGAGCTACAATTTTAACTGACCTCATTCACTTTAACGGAGACTTATGCATTAAAGTAACCTCATTCACTTTGATTGAGACCGGAGCAGTTCTGGAAAAACAGTAGTCTTGATTGGCGGCCACCATACTAAAAATGTTAGGAACTACTGCACGAACCCATGTCCTGATTTGACCCTGAACCTCTTCATAACCCTACACACCAGGAGCTCTGTGTGTGTGTATGTATGTTGAGCCTCTTTTGCACCGCACGTAGCCAACCGTGCTAATGGACCCTGACCCGGCCAAGTAAAGAAGGCTGATGATCAGAGAGTCATTGACGTCTGTATCAAAACATTTCTCGCATGAACCAGGAGAGGGTGCGGCTGCGCTTGACCCCATGACCTCCTGACCCCTCCGCCCCTCCCCCGTCCCCGTACTTCACCACTCCCAGGAGAAGCGGCTGCAGTGCCTGACTTTTGGCGGCTTGAAGGAGCGCGAATGGGTGATGGAGTCACTCATCCGGTACATCAAGGTGATCGGCGGCCCCGCGGGGAGAGAGGGACTGCTTGTGGGCCTAAAGAACGGACAGGTAAGGACGATGGTACCACTGCTGGATGTCTGAAAAAAGAGCTTCATAGCTCATCGGATTCCTCAAGTGTAAATACATATTCTGATGATTCTGAACTCCTAATGAGCATCAGAATCTTTATTTAGCTTGGAGAAATCCGATGACCTGTGAAGCGCTTTTTCACAGACGTCCAATAGAGGTGGGTCAGAAAGTTACAACAAACAGTACCAAAGAAACTATAGGAGTGAAAAGTATAGGAAAGGTAAGCAAATCACTACAATTGAATAATAATACTAATAAGTGTTTTATTTTACCAGGTAAGGCCCACTGAGCTATTAATTATTTTTCAGAAGGGATATGGTCACAAATGATAGCTCAACAAAGTGGCTGATCATCTTGTGGAAATTTATAGCAGCCAAAAACTCTAAATGTAGAACGTCAGCAAAGGAACCTCAACAAGTAGCCAGATAACAAATAGACAAATATCCCCCCCACCCTGGTATTCTACTACAACACTCACACATTCATTAAACATACAACAACACCAGCCGCTATTCGCCAATAAGTGATGTCACCACGGTGCTTGTGCCAGGCTAGGTGCACTTCGAGGCTATCATATGCAGTGTTGAAGGCTCCGCTGGCAGGAGGTCATGGGACAGATCCTGGTGGGTTCACCGATTGCGATGACTTGACAAATGCATATAACAAGAACGTAAAACACAAATACCCTTGTGAGTAGGGGGTGGGGGTATGTATAGACCTTCTAAAGTTGTTAAACATTTTACTGAGCAATTTACCAAATATTAAAAAGTAGGTGAACTGGTGCGGGATCCTATATACAGGCCTGGAATCATGTCACTAGACAATTTACTGAGGATTAAACAGAGTAAAGATGCCCTTTCTGGGATTGCGAGACATGGCCAGATTTATTTTTAAGGTAAATCATCGAAAACACCAATGAAGCACGGGCACGTGAGTTACAACTACTTTGTTTCATCAAACCCTCTGTATTTATTAACATTATACACGATTGAGAACCAAAGAGGTGCAAGGCTGCAGTAAATGTTAAGAACCACTGAGCTAGATATAGCAACAAGATGATTCAGTTGGCGGCACTGTTCACGCATGTACACAGACGCAAACACACACACGTAAAAAGACAAAAAAGAAAGATCTTCCATATAGCAGCGGCAACACTCTCATACATAACACAAACATTGAACAAAAATGTATAGTCCTATATCACCCACACATACATTTTAATCTCTAATGACCACAATGACTAAGATCTCTCGTGTAGCGTACACAGGCTGTTGGGGCAAGTCTTGTAAGCGAGCACCTATCTTGCGCTAGCAAAGCAAACGAGCGGGTGGTGTGACCGGCGGAACGCCCCTTCCATCTTTGTCTCCCCAGTGATGATGTTTACACCCCTTGTTAGGTACTCGATCTAGGGGAGGCCATACGCACACAAATAAAACACGTCCACTTACAAACAAAGACAAAGATCCCCCGTAAGTATGGTCGAATAATAACCCCGCCGACCAATACGTCATGAGGAGGCTATCATCTCGTAGTGGATTGATGTCAGACTGTCAATTCTTTTAGAGAAAAAAGGTGGCACAAATATTTTTAAAGGGGGACCAAAAATTTGTGAATTTTAGTATTTTTGTGGGAAACGAATATTCTTTCCTGGAACATATTGTATAAGGGGAAAAATACCATGCTGATAGAACAAACCAAACAAACACAAATCCCCGTTTAGCCTTAACAGACTGTTGGGAAAAGTGTTGTTAGCGAGCACTTATGAAGGCCTGAACGGTACACGAGGGGGTGGGTGGCCAGCACCACGCCTGACCGCCTATATCTCCCTAGTAGCGATGTTTACACACCGCACCAGGTACTCATTTGAGGCTGAGTCGACCTAGGGGAGGCGCAGGACCAGTTAAAATAATCGTCACTGGTATTGGCCGTGAGCGGGAATTAAACTCGGGTCATCGGGTTCATAGCGCAGTGCGCTAACCACTACACTTCCCACTTACAAACGGACACACACACATGTACGTAAAAGCACAAGGGCAAATGAATAAGCACACTGACCACTGTTTGGCTTTTGATAATTCTATATATTTCTATCGGGCGGTCTTGTCCCTGTCACCTGTCGCTCCATTCCCACCATCTCCTACTCTCTTCGTCTCTCAGATCCTGAAGATCTTCGTGGACAACCTCTTCCCAATCGTGCTGCTCAAGCAGGCGACGTCAGTGCGCTGCCTGGACATGAGCACGTCACGCAACAAGCTGGCCGTGGTGGACGAGCACAACGTGTGCCTCGTGTACGACCTGCGCACGCGCGAGCTGCTCTTCCAGGTGCCTGCCCTCTTGCGTGACTGCGGCGGCGTCACCGCAACTACGTAGGGACGTGCCCAACGTTCGGTTAACGTGTTACTGACCCGTCGCCCGTCACCAAATCACTCCGGGCGCGCTGCCTGATCGCAGAAGCTAAACAGGGTTGAGCCTGGGTGGTGCTTGGATTGGTTCCCGTAATGTGTACAACTGGTGTTGTAGGCTGTTGCTGCTGCATCAACCCCTCCCCTATAAAACCCACGACAAACTTGAGTCACGGGTGATCTGTGGCTCTCTCACAATCGCTCTCTGCATCATCGTTGTTGGTAATTTTGACGTATATCGTGCACGTGTGTTTGCTGGCGTGCGCACGCACGTGCTTGCGTCTGGCTGTGTGCACTTCCTTACCAGGAGCCGAATGCGAACAGCGTGGCGTGGAACACGCAGTGCGAGGACATGCTGTGCTTCTCGGGCGGCGGGCTGCTCAACATCAAGGCTAGCGACCTGCCCGTGCACCAGCAGAAGTTGCAGGGCTTCGTGGTCGGGTACAACGGCTCCAAGATCTTCTGCCTGCACGTCTTCTCAATGTCGGCCGTCGAGGTGCCGCAGGTAAGCCGGTGGCTTCTCTGACCCCGTGAGTGACGGACGAGGGATGTGTCGAGGCTGCTTGGGGGGCGCTGTGTCGACGGGGCGGAGAGGAGAAACATGGAGACAGATTGCCAAAGCAAGAGCCGCAGAGATGTGTGTAGAGGCACGTGGACACGGACACAGACAGACATGGACGGATAACCGACTGGTACAGAGAAATAGATTTGGAGAGTTACAAGAAATACATCGAGAGGCACAGAGAGACACTGAGTTAGACACTGAGGTTTATAGCACTTTGATTCATAGCAAACATGAGTGTCATCCCTGCCCGTAGCCAACGTCAGTGATGGATATCTGAGCCAGTCCTGGGTATCCCCTAGGTCGACTCAGCCTTCAATGAGAAGTTGGTGCAATAAGTAAATGGCAGCACTGGGGAGACAAAGGCGGCCAGGCGGTGATGCTGGTCACATAACCCCCTCATGCACTATGCTGGCATGTACAGGTGCTAGCTAATAGCACTTGCCCCCACATTCTATACAGCTATTGGGGGGGGAGCTTTGTCATTAACTTTATGTGTGTGTGTGTGTGCGTGCGTGCATGTGTGGACAGTCGGCGCCCATGTACCAGTACCTGGAGCGCGGGTTGTACCAGCAGGCGTACCAGATCGCGTGCCTCGGGGTCACGGAGACCGACTGGCGGCAGCTGGCGCTGGAAGCGCTCGAAGGGCTCGACTTTGACACGGCCAAGAAGGTGGCTCGGCAGGACGGCACCCCCAATTCCACTTATACCACCACCACTGCTTACATCACTTTTATTGAAAACTAATTTCTGTAGAACTGCTTCTTGTGTTTAGATTGTTGTCCTTCCCCCACACCTCCGATTAGCACGGTTGGCTACATACACCACCGATACAGCCACGATCATCACTACTGCTACAACTACCACCACTGCAACCGCCGCTACAACTGCAACGACCATTGCTACAACCACCATTCTGTGATAACCACCACCACTGCAACCACCGTTGTGTGACACCTACCATGTGTGATACCCACCCCAGGCTTTTATCCGAGTGAGGGATCTCAGATACCTGGAGCTCATCTACAGCATAGAGGTGAGCGGTGGCACACGAGTTAGCACACTGCGCTGTAAACCCGGACAACCTGAGTTTGAGTCCCGACAACGGCTAGCATCGGTCGCGAGTGATATCTGAATGGCTTTTGGGACCCCCTCCCCTGCTTCATCAACCTGGCCTGACAAATTGTGGGGAAGTATGGTCGAATAATAAGCCCGTCGACCAATAAGGCATGAGGAGGCCATCATCTCGTAGTGGATTGATATCAGACTGTCAATTATTTTAGAGAAAAAAAAGGTGGCACAAATATTTGAAATTGGGCCAAAATCCGGAATTTTAGTTTTTTGTGGGAAACGAACATTCTTTCCTGGAACAAATATTGTATAGGGGGAAAACATACCAAGCTGAAAAAACAAACCAAACAAACAAAAATCCCAATTTAGCCTTAACAGACTGTGCTGTTAACGAGCACCTATGAAGGCTGGAACGGTACACGAGAGGGTGGGTGGCCAGAACCACGCCCGAATGCCTTTGTCTCCCTAGTGGCGATAATTACACACCACACCAGGTACTCATTTGAGGCTGAGTCGACCTAGGGGAGGCTCAGGACCGGTTCAGATAATCATCACTTGTGTTGGCCAAGAGCGGGAATCGAACTCGGGTGACCAGGTTCGTAGCGCAGCGCGCTAACCGCTACACTACCACGCCATGTTATCCTATGGGAAAATGAAAAATACAAATTTAATGTCGTTATTTTTTAACGTTTTGTGTCATAGTTAGGGACACTAACGCTGCACAAAAGTTACATTAGTCAGTAGCCCCTGATGATTTTTTAAATGTGCACAATTGGACGATTTAAATGTTTGTAAAGAAAAATTTATGGAGTTCACGATAGTCACATTTTCGATTAAGCCCTCTGGTCACCCTTACCCCAGGGCCACTTACGCGGCCCTGTAGTATAGTCCGACACCAGCGGCTTAGACCCCACTCACACGTCGTGGGTGCTGCCCCCCTCCCCACCTCTCCAGGAGCGGCGGCGGCGTGGCGAGAGTGCCCAGGAGCTGTTCCTGGCGGATGTGCACGCCCACCGCGGACGCTTCCACGACGCCGCCAAACTCTACAAGCGTGCCGGCCACGAGAGCCGGGCTCTCGCCATGTACTCCGACCTGCGCATGTTCGACTGCGCCAAGGTGCACAACGCACCCACCCCCTCGACCTGACCCTTGCGCATTGCCCCTTGACACGCCCAGGTTTGGACCTGGGAAGCTGTGCCATTTGGCGTGAAGTACCGGGGAGCGTACGAACGACTGAGTCAGTAAGTGGCTAAACGAGAGAGTGAGTATGTTGGAGCGAACGAGAAAATGAGCGAGGTTATTGAGTGAATGAGCGAGAAAGGGAGCTAGTGAATGAGCGAGAAAGGGAGCAAGTGAATGTGTGAGCTCGTGGCTGAGTGAATGAGGTCATCCAGTGAGCAATGAAATGCACGAGCGGTCAACTGAGCGAATGAGCGAGAAAGTAAATGTGTAAGCTAGTAAATGTGCAAGAGAGTGAGCGATAAATTCCACAGATGAGAAAGCGAGTCATTAACGGTGTGTGCAAATGATCGAGCGAGCAAGTGGAGTAGCAAGCGAGTCAACCTTTCAACGTCCTTTCCGCCACGCTCGTGCGCCGAACGCAGGAGTTTGTGGCGTCAGGCGACCCCAAGGACACGCGGCTGCTCATGCGCAAGCAGGCGGACTGGGCGCAGGCCGTCAAGGACCCCCGCGCCGCTGCGGATATGTACCTGGCGGCCGGAGAGAATGTCAAGGCGATTGAAATCATCGGGCAGAATGGATGGGTTGACATGTGAGCCACGACACGTGCACGCGTTTTTACTGCCATGTCCACTAGCACTGCCACTAATCGGCAAAAGTGCTGGCAGTCTCGTCGATATTGTTGCGAGCGTCGGTAGCATCAGCGTTATCATCGACATTGCCACTGGCAGCTTCTGTAGCATCAGCGGTTTCCTTAATGTCAGCAGCAGCATCAGCACTTATCACCATCGTTAGCGTCTGCAACATCATTACGATCGTCGTCAACATCAGCAGTATTTGCCACATTGGCGTTATGAGCATTATCATAGCCACCACCGTCATCATGATCATCAGCGGCATCTGCAATGCCAGCATTATCACCATAGGCATCAATAACTTTACAACAATCAGCATCATTAGAATGTGCAACATCTGTGTCATTATAGTTATCACCACCACCACCTTTTGTATCTGTCTGCCTCTTCGTGTTTCTGTCTTACCCAAGTCCTATACACCTCTCTCATTCTCTGGGTCTCTGCCTTATGTAACAGGTCTCTGTCTTGTTGCCGTTTCCATTCTGCGCAGAGCTTGCATTGCTGAGATCCTGGGTTCAAATCCATACAGCTGCCTGTAATTAAACTGGGATCTCCAGTGGAGTGAATTTCTCTGGCTCCCTTTTCTGTTGGGATAGCATTGTTGGCATGAGCCCAGGTGTAAGGAATTAAATGGGTCGCCTCCTTTCCAATTGAGAATTTTTTAATTTTAGGTGTTGTATTGTTTTTTCCCTACGTCTGTGCCCCCGCCTGCGTGCGTGCGCGTGCAGGCTGGTGGAGGTGGCGCGCCGCATGGACAAGGCAGATCGCGAATCGCTGGCGCTGTGTGCCCAGCACCTGCAGCGGCTGGGCCAGCACGGCTACGCGGCCGAGGCCTACGGCAAGATGGGGGACTGGGCCGCCCTGCTCCGGCTGCACGTGGAGACACGACACTGGGACGAGGTGGCCGCTCGCCACACACCACGCCCTGCCCCCCACTCCCCGCACCCCCCTTCCCCTCTCTCTCTGGCCCGCATCATCGCACACCTCAACCGATTGGCTATGCCCTCAGTCATAAAAATTCTATTTTACAGGTAGGAACAACAGTTCCACACTGCCCACCAGGGATTATTTGTCTGTCTGTCTGTCGTGCATAGCCACGCCCTCGATTTGTATTTCATAGAGCACTTCGGGCGGGCTCAGCACCACGTGACACGGATTGCACAAATACGCTGTCCAACCAAGTTCCTACTTGCCCACTTCGAAGGAACGTGTTCGTTTACAGGGCGCTTACTTAAATACCTTTGCATCTTAAAAGTGTCTTGCATCACATTTCATCTCAACCAATGGAAGGGGACCCCCCCATGACAGCTGTCTCTGTGTGGCAAAACGTGACTCAGCACCGGCCTGCAAAGTGGGGAGTCGTACGCCAGTAGGGAGCAATGATTGCGATGTTCAATCCAAATCGAGTCATTTTTCAAATTTGGTCCATGACGGCATCACACATGGCCTACACTTTCAGAATGTCACGGGATCTTTAACATCTGCTGTTAAGCAGATGGTGTGCAGTTTATGGTTGATACACATGCAGTATTAACCAGGGTAGCCTTTGGGATATGAACCACGCACTTCTGCAACAAGGGGTGATAATGAGACGTCACCGTCATCTCTTCATCAACTCCCTCCCTCACTCGCTTCACCTATACAGTCCTTTGTCAATCAACTGCTGGATGAAGGCCTCTCCACACAATGTCGATCATAGGGGTTGTTTGACCATACCGCACCATGCTGGTTGGTGCAGGTTGCCCACTGATGTGAGCCTTGACCAGGAATGGATTTCAGGTAGCTAGCTTCATAGCACTGTATCTGTAGTCACTCATTGTGTCTGTCCTTCTCTGCTGACCCAGTGGCGTAGCATGGCTGGTATGGCCCCTGGTGCAAGAAATTAAATTGAAGCATCTGTCCAATTTTTCCCTAGACCGGCACCAGGATCCCCACCGAACCTTTTGCGCCCCGGTGCAGTTGCACCGCCTGCACCCCCAATAACAACCGGTCTGTTGCTGTCTCCATCCCCGAACTCTGGCAGGCGTTTGCGCTGGCGGAGCGGCACCCCGAGTTGCGCGACGGGACGTTTGTGCCGTACGCTCGCTGGCTCGCGGAGAACGACCGCTTTGAAGAGGCGCAGAAAGGCACGTGCTGCACCCTCCTCCATCGGCGGCTTGCGTTGCAGCGTCGGTTGTGTGGTGTCGCGATGTGGTGGCGATGTTATGCAATGCGGTGTTGTCATGGAATTTTGATGCCGGTTGCGGCGATGTTACGTGGTGAGGGTGATGTGATGGTCTGGTGTGATGTAGTGGTGGTGGCAGTGGTTGTGGTACGATATGGCCGTGGTGTAATGCCGTTGACGTTGTGCTGCGTGACAATACGTTGGTTTGTGCACTCGCGACGCGCACGATAAATCGCGCGCGTGAGATTCTGTTATTTGCAGTTTACGCAAACAGCAAATTACAGCACGTCA
The DNA here is from genome assembly GCA_014621495.2 of Entosphenus tridentatus. NCBI lineage: Eukaryota > Metazoa > Chordata > Hyperoartia > Petromyzontiformes > Petromyzontidae > Entosphenus > Entosphenus tridentatus. The sequence goes on along the minus strand of CM025670.2, from coordinate 5,545,149 downwards.
AGGTCGCGGTTGTGGTCACCGTTATGTACGTATGTTGAACTTATTTTGCACCGTACGTAACCAATCATGCTAATCGAGAGGTGCGGTTGTGATTGTGGGCCGACAGCGTTCCACAAGGCGGGGCGGCGTGGGGAGGCGGTGCACGTGCTGGAGACGCTGACGCACAACGCAGTCGCCGAGAGTCGCAGCAATGATGCGGCCTACTACTACTGGATGCTGTCGACACAGTGCCTGGACATCGCCGGCAGTGCGGCGCACACGCACGACACATGCACGAGACACGCACGACACACGGACGACACACGCACGACACACGCACGAGACACGCACGACACACGCATGCACAGCACACAAATGGTACACACACGGCGCACGCACACACGGCACCCACACGGCACACACATGGTGCACGCATGAACCGCACGCACATGGCGCACGAATGAACGGCACCCACACGCCACACACGTGGCGCACGCATCAACGGCACACACACAGCGCACACATGCACATTACACACGGCACACGCGGTTTTAGGGCACACACACACGCATATGGAGCACGCATGCGGTACACACAGGGAACAGATACAGGACGCAGACACACAAACATGGCACACACACACGGCACACGTGGCTCTCAAACACAGCACACAATGCAAACAAAGGTCAGAGTTGGCTGGACACACTTGTACCTCTACCCCGACCTCACATCTGGCCAATTGGCCGCTGCTCGCCAGGTGACACGGCGCAGGCGGAGGAGATGCTGAAGAAATTTGAGCAGTTCCAGCACCTGGCTGAGCTGTACTACGCCTACCACTCCATCCAGCGCTACACCGTGCGTCCCACACACACATACGTGCACTAGGGTTGCTGCGATTTAATTTCTCACAATATGACAACAAATATCACGGTGGCGTGTCGCGGTGGCGAGATGTTAACTACCTTGCCTGGTATCCAGGAGGGGGTGGATTCGATCCCGACCCTGATGCCTGTATATTTGGGCCTCTGCTTATCAACCGGATTTTTATTTATTTTACAACCTTTGAAACTGTTATCGGACAGATCACAACACAGGCTAAGTGCTATTGTACAATATAAGAGCTTTCGATTTAAAGCTTTCGTGACTGCAGGGATTCATATTCTTGGTTCTTTTGGTAAAGTCACGTAAAAGGGAAATAATAAAATAAGTAAAATAAAACAATACAAATTCTCACGACGTTTCGACTGCAACACAAGCAATCATCATCAGGTGTGAAAACTACAGCACCTGATGATGATTGCTTGTGTTGCAATCGAAACGTCGTGAGAATTTGTATTATGTTTAATTATTATTATTTTATTATTTCCCTTCTACGTGACTTTACCGAAAGAACCAAGAATACATAATATATAAGAGCCGTTTGTTTCGTGGGTTGAGTGTTTGCAGGGGAGTGGCGTTAACGCTTCCCGCGCCTGTGGGTTGTGCTAGGATGAACCGTTCACGTCTCACCTCCCCGAGTCGATCTTCAACATCGCCCGCTTCCTCCTGCACAGCCTGGGGCGAGACAGCCCACCGGGGATATCCAAAGTGTGAGTGCTCAGTCCACACTCATTATTTCACTCACTCAACCATTCCTTTCATTCATTTCAATGGATAACTGCATAGCAGCAGTCCCCAAGCTTTTTGGCACCAGGGACCGATTTCGTGGAAGACAATTTTTTCACGGACCGGAGAGGGGGGGGTTCATCATTGGGTCTTTACCCCTTTTCAAAGAAGCTCTCCAGCGACGTTTGTTTTTTACTCATGTTGGCTAGGGGTTAGCAGCTTGTGGGCTTACCAAAACTGAGACGAGTGCGCAGTGCGGGAAAGAGGCGCGGACGGAAGTGGTAAATAATAAAGTAATGGGGGCGGGCCACGCACAGACTCACCGCTATCACCTCCTACTGTGCGGCCCGGTTCCTAACAGGCCACGGACAGGGGGTTGGGGACCCCTGCTGTATAGGATTAGCGCTGAAATGAAACACCAGTTGTTTTGCAAGCTTCACAGAAACCTTGAGAAAATACGTTTTGGCAGTGGAGAAGATACAAAGACTGAGAATACCTTACCAGAACAGTGTCGGGTGAACAACCCAGAAGTTTGGAATGGAACGTGGCATGAAAAGGTTGTAAAAGCAATCGTGAACAGACGTTTTAATTGGTGGGACGTCTGCAGGATGGAGGGGGGCAGGTTACTGAGGACAGGCAGTGGAGTGGCACCCATAGGTGTGAGACCAGGGGAAAAGACAAAAAGCCAGAGACTGTGGTGGTGAGACTTTAAAAACAGAGACCTAGGAGGCCAGACGTGTTGACCTCGCCAACGTGTGTGGTGATGATGACAATGATGATTGCTATGAACACAACGATGATGTTAACCATCTTAAGGATGATGCTAACGATGGCAATGATGAACAAGATGATGATGACGACACCACCAACCTTTGCCTCCATAGCACTGGATCACAGGCGTGCTCTACCACCACAAAGGCACTGACAAACGTGGGGCCTGACTCCGCTGTCCCCGCAGGAACACTCTGTATGCCCTGGCCAAACAGAGCCGCGCGCTGGGCGCCTACAAGCTGGCGCGCCACTGCTTTGAGCGTCTGCTGGCGCTGCGGGTGCCGCCCCGGCTGCAGGAGGCCGTGATGCTGGGCAGCATCACCATTCGCTCGAAGCCCTTCCAGGACAGCGAGGTGTCTCGTGCGTTGGCGTTTTGGGGGAGGGTCAGGGAGGGAAAGGGGTGGTATTTGTGGGGCTGTGATGCAAACGGAAACCTGATCCTCCATTCTCCCCACACTACCCCCCCCCCACACTCCACCCCCCCCTACACACTCCTCCGTACCCGTGTTGGGATGTCTTGAGGGTGTATGGGGGAATGCCTTGCGATCACCCGGAATGTGGCTGATCTCAGCACATCCCGGAAGCTCAGGGTTGTGAGCCTGGACAGTGCTTGGATGAGTGACCACCATGCATATGCAGGTGTTATTGGCGGCTGCAGGTGTTTACAACCATGCCCACTGAACCACGTGCTAAGGGGCCATCCATTTACTACGTACGCAAAAATCTGTAAAAACTTGACCCCTCCCTCCCTGTACGCACGCGTACTTTTTACACGCCCCCCCCCCCCCACATGCGTATGTACGCTTGATGCACCCCCCCCCCCCCCGAATCCAATGAACGGCCGATATTTAATCCACGCAGAAACGATTAAGGATTAACTCATTTGAAGGCCAATACCCCCCATACGCAAGCATACGCATTTTGGTTAACCACCCCCTCCATGCGTACGTACTAAATGGATGGCTCCTAATCCCACGGCGCATAGGCCCTGCCCACTGCTCTGCCATCCGAGTTCCAAATTCAGATTTTTCACAAGAGCTTTGGGACACTGGGAAAAACTGGGACGTTTCGTATCTTCGGATGAGAGAGACGTACCCGACGTCCGTTGACACGAGAGGGGTGAAGTGCTAGGCAGGACAAATGGGGACACGCGAGACACTGTCAGGGGAACAGAGACATTTTTTTTTGTAAATGTTGTGGTTTCACGCTTCAACACACTGGTGGGCTAAAGCAGTGAACTATTTGTTTTTTGTCAACGTGACACTTTTTTGCTGATTGGCCGTGTCGGGTGGTGGAGGGTTACGACACAATTATAAATAACGCGATCTAACCCAAAAACGTTGATTATGGACAGGGATGTCACATTGGAAAAGTAACTGGGAGATATCTGTGGGTTTTCTTTCTTCCCATGACAGGAGCTGATCCCCATGTGCTACCGTTGCTCCACCAACAACCCCTTGCTCGGCGGACGTGGAAACGCGTGCGTGAACTGCCGCCAGCCGTTTGTCTACTCCTTCTCATCTTTCGGTGGGGGGGGGGGCACAGCCAACGATGGTCACCGCGTCGCGCGCGCTTACAGATGTGCTTCTGCGGCCGTCTGGAACGCTCCTTCCGATATTAGGAAGCCACCGGAAGCTATGCACTTAAATTATCTTAGATTGTAAAGTGGTTTATTTAGAACTGCTCTTTGTGTTTAGTTTGTTGTCCTTCCCCCCCGCACCTCTGATTGGCACGGTTGGCTACGTACGGTGCGAAATAATTTCAACATGCATACATGCTAGGGCAGGTTTCGGCAACCTGGGGCTCTGAAGTCGCATGCGGTTCTTTAAGGGCTGCTTGGTGACGTTATTTACATCCGAAGCGGCTCTTGAAATAACAATTTTTGCCGAATTCGAAAACAATTTCCATTTTTGTTGTTGGTTGCTGACCCCTGTTAGGGAGTCAGAGTTATCAGGGGGGTCAGGGTCAGGCTTATTGTTCAGGTCAGGGTTACGTTTAGGATCAGGGTCATGGTTTGGTTTAGAATTAGGATCAGGAGTAGGATTATGGGATTAGACCTACTCCGGATTCTTGTAGCCACTCTGACCAGAGCCGCCCACCCACCCCTCCCCCTCCACGTCCTGCCCGCGTCGTGACTGAAGAGGTGCTGCCCCTGGTGGGATTCTCCCTGGAGGATGGAGTGGGCGATGAGGAGGCCTTGTCGCTCATCAACCTGGAGGGGCCTCCCGCCGGCGCCGGGCAGCGTGGGGACACGCGGTGGCGCGAATCGCGAGCCGGAGGTGCGTGGGACGTCTGGTATCGTACCACCGGCAGTGCCACCACCATCATCGTCATCACACCACAGTCAAAGCCAACGTCGGTCTTACCGTTACCACAATAATCACCGTCATCACCATCAAAGGCAATGTCACTGCCATCATCAAGGCAAACATCACCGCTACCATGTTCACCGTCACTGTCAAAGCGAATGACACTGCCGCCATTTTGACTGTCGCCAATACCATTACCACCATCAGAAAACAACGCCACCACCAATATCACCATCACTAACACCATCAAAATCAACGTCATCGTTACCATTATCACCACTTACCTCCGTCACCTCTACCAACGCCATAACTATTTCATCACCGCTGCTGCCTTCACCAACACAACCGTCGCCATCGTCACCACCGCCACCAGCAGCACTACTTGTACGTTATTTGTTTTACTTTAACTATTTTTTACCTTACCAGGTAAGGCCCACTGAGCTATGTAGCTCTTTTTAAGAAGCGACCTGGCCACAAATGATAGCTCAATGAAGGGGCTTATCATGTGTAAATGTATAGCAGCCAGATACTCACTCTAAACGCATGTTCCTAAATGTGGAGGGAAAACCGGAGGACCCGGAGAAAAATCCACGCGACTACAGGGAAAACATGCAAACTCCAAATATACAGGTGTCAGGGTCGGGATCAAACCAACGACCTCCTGTATACTAGGCGAGGTTGAACTTCTGTCGCACCGTACGTTGCCAACTGTGCTAATCCGTCCATCTCTCTCAATCCACCTCCCTCCTTGTGCTTTTCTTCTCTCTCCTCCACCACCCCTTGATCTGCGTTGGTCAGAGGCGGACATGATGGTCATGGAAAATAGCGAGGAGGCCGGGGGGGAGGCTAACGACCCTTTCGCTGCTCGACTCAGCTTCGAGGTCAGTCGGCTACGCAGAACCCACACACAGCACGCAAGCATACTTATAACATACTTAAACGTAGATTTATTGCAGGCAGTAACTTGATTACAGCAAACGTGCTGTGACGGTTCCACCTGAAGATGGAAGCTTGTGTTGCCTCCGAAACGTCGTGATTTTTATTTTATTTTTATATTACTTTTATTTAGATTTTATACCTACGTGACTTCACCGAAAAAACCTAAGAATACGAATACTTGCAGTCACGAAAGCTTCAAATCTAGAAGTAACGCAGTGTACAAAAACAATTGTTGTACCGTACTTCTACGCTTACACGTCTGTGTGGCATCCCGCACCGACCAGTGTGGTAATGTATGGTCATATAACCCCCAAGACTTGCACAGTACGGGATGGCCTTCATCCAGCAGTGGATTGACGCAGAAACCTATAGACTTACATAAGACTTGGGCTTAAGGTCAGCTGATGACCCAGAATATATTCCTGTGCCCGGTACACCACATCCAGTATATCATATCGCGCGATGGCTGTGGCTGCTACTCATCACTTGCCACCTACTCCAGTCTACCAGCGACCCAGAAAATATTCAGTGAGAAATGAAGCCCTGGCTATTGCCGTCGTTGTCCTCGTTGTTTACGGCAGGACGGCGCCGAGTTCGTGCCGGTGGTGCTGAACCGCACGGCACTGCGCTCGCTCAGCCGGCGCCAGGTGCTGGTGAAGCGCTGGCCCCCGCCGCTGCGCTGGCAGTTCTACCGCTCGCTCATGCCCGACGTCCCCATCACCGTGTGCTCCTCCTGCTTCCAGGTCGGGGTGCCGCGAATTTACTCGCGTGTTTTGACTGCGGTGCGGTTATATCTACGGTAACTTTTTTTTGCCAGTATCAAAGTGTAATGACAGGGTGACACCTGCTGGCCTGGGAAGGGACTCACGGGTACGGGCACAGAAGTAACAACCAATCGGAGAAGGAGGTGTATCTGGGGCAAAGGTAACAGGGGAGAGGGTTAGCCGAGATACTCCGGGAACCTGCTCGAAGGTTCCACGAGAGGGCGCGGCCGGAGGCGGGGCCTAGCCACGCCTGGGGGGATATCAGGGGGAGCGGACCCGGAGCTCGGGGCTCGTGTGGGGTCCTGGGTCCTGGCTGCGTCGCTCCTCGCCGACATCTCTCTCCGTCGTCCAGCCACGTGGAAGATCCCCTGCGTGGTTTCCATCGCCGTCATCGTCACGCCGCCAGCCAGCGGCGTAGCCGAGTGAGGGCGATGGGACCACGCCGAGTGATCGGCTGTGTGTGTAGCCAATAGAGGTGTTAATACCTAGAGTTATGCTCAGTGTGAGGAAGAACAAGTGTGAGTAAATAAAGAAGAAGTTACCCTCTACACGACTTGTCGCGGAAGTCGCTCATTACAAAAGTATGAAGAATAAGAATAGGTGTTTACCCTTTCTGGCAATAAAACAGGTGTTGAGATGTATAAACCCCGCGCAAATACCTTTTTTGCAAGGCATCAAGTCTGCGTTAACCACATGTACTTCTGCTAAAACATGCTCTGATAATAATATATGCATTGTATTTGCAACTGATTGGCCTATACCAGACACAGCTTTCTTTATGGCTTTGTTTCACCAGTGTCAGACCAGTTTCACCAGTGTCAGGGAATGCCAAAATGTGAACAGTACAACGACAATGCAAGTATCAGAACACTTATAGCTCAGGTTGAGCAGTTATATCTATGGGACCTTTTTTGCCAATATTAGGAACAATCTCCATTTCCATTATTTAAAGACCCAACACTGATTAGCATGCGACAAGTCTGCATAACATGTTTATAAAATGTCTATATTTTATGCAAAACAGCAAACCTTGAGTTGATGAGCATGGTGCTTCTACTTTAAACGTCCGACGACGGTTATGCTGGCAATGATGACGATGATGAGGATAACTATCCTGGCAATGCCGAAGTTGAATATAATCATCCTGGCAATGATGCTGGCAATGGATACTGGAAACGACGTGACGACAACGATAATGACGACGACGATGACGACGGCGAGGATGTTTCGCCCCCTTCTCGCCCCGCAGATGTTCCACAGCGAGGACTACGAGCTGCTCGTGCTGCAGCACAACCGCTGCCCCTACTGCCGGCGCCCCATCGAGGAGATGGCGCAGTGAACGGGCTGCTGCTGCTGTAGCTGCTGCTGATGCTGCTGCTGTAGCTGCTGCTGCTGCTGCTGATGCTGCTGTAGCTGCTGCTGTAGCTGCTGCTGCTGTTGTAGCTGCTGCTGCTGTAGCTGCTGCTGCTGCTGTAGCTGCTGCTGTAGCTGCTGCTGCTGTAGCTGCTGCTGCAGCTGCTGTAGCTGCTGCTGCTGGAGCTGCTGGAGCTGCTGCTGCTGCTGCTGCAGCTGCTGCTGCTGCTGTAGCTGCTGCTGCTGATGCTGCTGCTGCTGTAGCTGCTGTAGCTGCTGCTGCTGCTGGCGCCGCTCCGCTGAGACTCAGGGGGCCGCATCGTGGCCGTGTCCGAGCAACCGAGCCTGGGCTCAATCTCTTAATGTGTGGTGTTTAGGCACGTGGCGATTCAATTGCTCGATTTGGCAATTGATTTTGACATGTGGTCACGAGCGTATCAAATCGAGCTTGTGAGATTTACTTGTCATACAATGCAAATGATATGCAAATTGTGCAGAAGTGGAGAATCTATGGGCCCGTGGTGGCCGCATGAGGCCTACCGCTTAGGTACGGCCCACGGCCGATATTTTATAGCCGCACGAAGTGAGTAATAAAAGGGAATATTTTTGTCCTGGCGACGACACTGTCATTTTATAGTGTTCAGCCACTTGCATCACTACAGGGGGCTCTTGCAGGGACAGAAGCAGCTGAGGCGTGCGTTGAAGTGGCTGATGGATTTAAAGAGACAACAAACGCAAACAGGAAACAACATTGACACTTGAATCGAATCATGAACATAAATTATGACAAACATTACACGCCTACCAAGTCTCTCTCTGCCTCTTGTCATCATAAGCTACGGTCAATCCACCGCGTGAGGAAGGCCCCTCCCCAAGCCGTTGTCATCTCAATGCTAAGCCAGCATCCCTGGGTCTGAGTGCGTCTCTCTTAAGGGGCTCAATGGTTCGTGCCAGAGCACGGCACTTATATTTTCTCTCATCACACGACATTTGTCACTCTTGTCAATATCGCTGTCATTTCACTACATGTGTCTCATCTCTATCATCGTACCACATCTCTCTTGTGCACATTTTTTCTCACGTCACTGCATCTCTATCTCTCACCTAAGCCTCTTCTGTCGTCTCACTGAGTTTCTACTGGTAGGAACCTCCTGGTTACACCAGCCCACAGGGGATTATTGTGTCCGTCGTGCAGGGAGGGGCTGGGTGGGGAGGGAGGGGCTGGGTGGGGAGAGGCTGGGTGGGGAGGGTGGGGAGGGGCTTGGTAGCAGAGGTCGCAATCGGGTACCCGATACCCGTACCCTACCCGATATCCGGCTACTCGTACCCGGCCGAGTACGGGTACGGGTACCCGTTTGCGACCCTGGTGCGGCCGGGTACGGGTACGGGTAAGGACCTCTGCTGGGTGGGGAGGGTGGGGCTGGGTGGGGGGTGGGAGGGGTGGGGCTGGGTGGGGGGTGGGAAGGGTGGGGCTGGGTGGGGAGAAGCTGGTCACTCCGTGGTGCCCTTATAAAACTCAACGTTTAACCTACTCACGCCGGCTTGTGCCCGCCCTCACAGTCGGGCATATTTGCGGAATACACCACGCCGCCGTTGACCCTGGCCATTGACCGATCTACCCAACGTTCCTACCAGCTCCCTCCGCAGGAATGTGTTAAAATCGAAAGGTGGTGGTCCACCTCCCAGCCCCAAAACAACTTATGGTTATGGCCCCCAACAGACGAGCATCGGCCATTGGCTGAGTAGAGCAAAACCACAAGAACACTTAGGTTCATACAGAGGTTGTTCCTATGCCATGCACTTTGAGGGACAATTGCTGAAAGGTTGGATGCGATTTTTTTAAAAGGACAACGTGATCACTGTGTTTCTGGCTTCGGGCAGAGGAGATGATTAAACACACACATTCCTTCAAATTCCCCGCTCTTGGGATGTTTCATACAATTGTATTTAAACCATGAACGCAGATATGTTTATAATAAAGTGCTTATGATTTGTAAAAAAAAAAATGCGTGTGTCAATTTATACAAATAGTCATTGTACCGGTCTTTCTCAATCCACTGCTGGATCAAGGCCTCTCCATGTGTCGTTCATAGGGGAGCTTTTTGACCATACTTCACCATGCTGGTCAGTGCTGTTCAGTTAACGCGGCACCCAGGACTGATTGAGATGTAACTTGCCACTGATGTTAGCCGTCGCCGCAATTGGAGATGCATATACACATGTCGGTGGGCAGATAGAGGCACAAAGCGAGACAAGGATTTGCATACAAGGATTTGCATACAGACTATATCCATCGAGATGTCATCTAGGCCAGGGGTCGGCAATCTGTCTCCGGAGCCGCATGCGGCTCTTTAAGGACTGCTTTGTGACGATATCTTAAGGACCACGTCTCGTATTCACATTGCATTGCAGCTCGGTGAAAGTTTTTTTTTTTACGAATTCGAAAAAAGTGTCAGACCTCTTGTTCGCTTGGTTGTCGACCCCTGATCTAGACAGATGGCTCGGCAAAGAAATAGACGCAGAGGAGGCCGCCGCTGGTTATCGACAGCTCTACAGACAAGATGCGACTGTGGCCGTGCCCTTGACAGGTGTAGGAAAGTGTGGACCGGGCAGGATCAGGATTAGCGACTCGCAGGTGTGAGAGGGAATCTAGCGCTAATCCGCTGAGGCTCTTAGTGCCGCATTACTCCACAAGTAGCATCGGGGTCACATTGCAACCCACATCTGGCTATTGGGTCACATTGCAACCCACACCTGTTCATTGGATCACATTGCAAACCCACATCTGGCTATTGGGTCACATTGCAACCCACACCTGTCCATTGGATCACATTGCAACCCACACCTGTCCATTGGATCACATTGCAAACCCACACCTGTCCATTGGATCACATTGCAACCCACACCTGTCCATTGGATCACATTGCAACCCACACCTGTTCATTGGGTCACATTGAAACCCACACCTGTCCATTGGATCACATTGCAACCCACACCTGTTCATTGGATCATATTGCAACCCACACCTGTTCATTGGGTCACATTGCAACCCACACCTGTTCATTGGGTCACATTGCAACCCACACCTGTCCATTGGATCACATTGCAACCCACACCTGTTCATTGGGTCACATTGCAAACCCACACTTGTCGTCTATTGCGGCCGCTGCGATATCATTTTTGGTGGTTCGGTACGATGTTAACTATTCACGATATTGAAAAAAAATCAAGTTTCCCACGGCCTTTGTAATTGTACTGCACAGGTTTAATCGTCTTGGGTTTTTGTACTTTCACGTGCTACCGAGTAGGAGTGTATTGCCTAAACCAGTGCTTATTTACCTGGGGTGCGAGATGCGCTTTAGGGGGTGCGGGGCATGACCAGATTTTTTTCGAAGGTAAATCATCGAAACAAATTAAAACACGGGCACGTAATTACAACTTACTTTGTTTCATCAAACCTCTGTATTTATTAACATTTTTTTACGATTAAAAAACCAAAGGATGTGCAATGCTGCAATAAAGGTTTAAGAACCACTGGCTTAAACGTTATTCAACTGCAGTCCAATCAAAATGAACCTTCCCATGTGTCTTCTAACCAACGCAATTGCACACTGTATTACTTCGCACCAAGGTTGCTAAAAGATATGTAGTGCGATTACTAGTAATCGCGTAAAAAAAACGGATACAAGTTGGCCGTACATACAGAAAAAAATATTGCTAAATTTGGTCACGCGTGACGATTTTAGTTGTTAGGGTGGTGGAGGGTCTTGACGACACACATCTGGCCAGTTAATTACGTGGCCTCATTTAAAAAAATAACTGTGAATCACAGTAATATTGGCTGTGGAAAAACGACGTGTTAAGTTCACACTAATATGACCTCATCCCGAGATGCCACTTCAGCCAACACCTATTAAACACTAAACTACAGTATAAACTACTTTTTTTATTTTACCAGGTAAGGCCCACTGAGCTCTTTACCTCTTTTTCAGAAGCGACCTGGCCACAAATGTATGTTGAACTTTTTTCATACCGTACGTTGCCAACCACGATAATCAGAGGTGCGGGGGAAGGACAACAAACTAAACATAAAAAGCAGTTGTAAAGAAATGAATGTTCAATTAGAAATTATGGCCCAACGAAGTAGCGTATCACGTGGACATATATAGCAGCCAAATACTCTAAACGCGTGATTATATATAAAAAAAATCCACGCGACCACGGGGAGAGAGAGCGAAAATAACATGCAAACTCCAAATATACAACAGGCGTCAGGGTCGAGATCGAACCCACGACCTCCTGTGCATCTGGCGAGGTAGTTAACATTTTGCCACCATTCCACAGACATCCAGGTGGTTGGGTCCCTTACGATGCAGCTCCCAATAGGTGAATGGCAGTTTCTCCTTGCCAACAAGCGTTCAGACATTCCACGTGGCCGCCCTTAGCTGATCTCGTCAAAGAGCATAAATCATCACGCAAACTCCCATCACCCTCGCAGCGGCGGCTTTTGGCTCAGTCATCGACGGGACGTTTGGCAAAAGCATGAGCAAAGCTACAGCGTGTACACAATGCTTTGGCACGTGTCGTGACGGGTACTGCAAGATCTGAACCACGTCCGTCCGGTGCTCGGTGAGCTGCATTGGCTTCCGGTAGCCGAACGAATACATGATAAGGTCGCACTCATTGTACGCTAGATGATTGCCAAAAATGAACAACGTAACCTCACTGATCTCGTCAACAAGCATAAACCATCACGCGAACTCCGGTCATCCTCGCAGCAGCGGATTTTTGGCTAACCATCTAACAAAGACGGTGGTCACCGTATCGCGCTCTTTCAGATTGCGCTTCTGCGGCCGTCTGGAACGCTCTTCTTTCCGATATTAGGAAGCCAACTGGGGCTACGCACTTTCAAGTCAAGATTGAAAACTAACGTCTTTAGAACTGCTTGTTGTTGTGTTTAGTTTGCTGTCCTTCCCCCACACTTCCGACGAGCACGGTTGGCTACGTGTTGTGCGAAATAATTTCAACGTCCGTACAATGCACAGATTGTTTCTGAAGGATCCCCCATGGGAAAATTTGAGACGGGCGCCATCCAGGCATCCACTCTACGCCCGTCCTTGTGGAACAGGTACGTGGATGACACGCAGAACCGGCCCTAGACCATTGGGGGCCCTAAGCAAAATTTGGTTGGAGGCCCCTTTGATGTATGATTTTTTTCACCCACTCGCTAGCAGTGATTCTAGGGGGCCCTCTGCTGGCCACGGGGCCCTTTGCAATTGCAAGGGTCGCTTAGTGGCTGGGCCGGCTCTGATGACACGTTTGTCATCTGGCCACATGGCCGACCAGATCTGAACCAATCCTCAACCACATCAATTCCATACACCCAGCCGTCAAATTCACCATGGAAGTAGAAAAGGATGGCATGCTACCTTTCTTGGATGTCCTAATAAAAAATAAACCAGATGGCTAAATGAGTCATTCTGTCTACAAGAAAGTAACCCATACTGACGCCTACCTAAAACCTGATTCCCACCACCATCCATCCCAGAATAATTCCCTCATCAAAACGCTACACCATAGAGATCAATGTATCCCTGACCATGAACACCTAACCAGTTAACTCAAACACGTACACCAAGCTCTCAAGGTGAAGTGATATTCTGACTACACAATCTGCAAAGCCATCACCCCAACCGTGAGGAAGGAGCCATCTGAGGATCCAATCAAAACCATCACCTTGCCATACATAGCAGGGGTAACCAAAAATATTTCCAAAATCATTAACAAGCACAAGATCCAGGTACGATTTAACACAGTGCATAAAATTCGTGATCTGATCCCATCTGTGAAGGACAAGATTCCTGACATGCAATATCCCGGCGTCTACAAACTAAGCTGTATCTGCGGCAGCAGTTACATTGAGGAAACTCAATGACATGTCTCGGACCGTGTTCGTGAGGCAGATTTGAAACACGGTAGGACCAATACTTCTGCCTTGGCTGATCATTATTTTAATGCAGCTGGCTCACACGAAATTTATATTCTCTAAGATGATGGTACTGTATCAACAAAGATTCGTTCATGAAGTCATCCATATATACAGACAAAATTTCAACCGAGAGGATGGTTATGAACTCAGCAATCATTGTAAAGATGTCATCAACCACTTTGGGTCATGACTTGATTTGTGTTTTCTTGTCAACCTCCACCATCAGCAGTGTGGGTGTGTGGAGTGAGGTGCAATGATTGCCTGGCGGCCCTTTGATTGGTGTAGTTGCTTGTTTTCTACATTAACATTACCTGCCCCGCCCATGCTGCTGATACACTTGGGCTACGCCCATCTTTAAACCTTTATAAACAGTTTGCCTTTAGAGGCTAACCCCCCTTTTCCTGACGACGACCGCTTGTGTTGTGATCAAAACGTCGTGGGTTTTTTTGTTTTTGTTAATTTGTATTACTGAAAGAACCAATAATAAGTATACATTATAGACTGCCAGTACGCTCACTCATGTTAAAAAATAGACTACAGTCTACATTATAGACTGCCAGTATGCTCACCGAGGTTAAAAAACAGACTACAGTCTACATTATAGACTGCCAGTACGCTCACTCAGGTTAACAACAAGGCTATAGTCTACATTATAGATTGCCGGTACACTCACTCCGATTAAGAACCAGGCTACAGTCTATATTAGTGTTTATTATTTTATTTTTCTATCTATGTGACTTTACCAAAAGAACCAAAGAATATTAATCCCCCATGGGATAAGGTCAATCCTCTGGCTGCACCAAATAAGATTTGCCCAGGGGACGTCACGGTCACCGTCCCCTCGAACCTCCAGTAGATATTGGACTAACTTCCTGTGGGCCTTTGTTTATTAAGTTTAAGGTGGTGGGGGTTACCTACCCCCCCCCCCCCCCACTTGCTGCCACTGAACATTGCAACGTTGGACCAATGTTGGCATTTGGCTGAAGACGCCAGACCAACGTTGACCCAACGTTTCATATTCACTGGGCCCTTTGCACAACTGGAAGCCCCCGTTAGCCACTATGGTGGACGTGAGACCACAATGAAGGCTAAAACAGCCAACTTAATGTCAGACCTTCGCCCCAATTGGTAAAGCTCAAAACAACACTCTTACCATCTGGCACCACCCACAAGGATGTGGGGGTTGCTTTTGCAAGGCGATACAAATGTAGTGACTGTGATTGTCACTGTGTGGTGCCGGGCTTATGAAGCCACGGCGGATAATGTGCTGAAATTATGTATAGCCCGCTTACGGGGCGTAGTACCAGCCCTAGCGGGGCTTGGGTGAGCGCCGGTCAGCAGGGTTAAAATACGGCCGTCTTACCAAGGGTTGATAAAGGCGGCCATCTTACCAAGAGTTTCAAAAGGCCATCTTACAAAGGGTTAAAATGCGGCCATCTTACCAAGGGTTAAAAGGTGGCCATCTTACCAAGGTTTAAAAAATGTGTCCTTCTTACCAAGGATAAAAAGCGGCCATATTACTAGGGTTAATAGGCAGCCATCTTACCAAGGGTTAAAAGTCCAATATATGTACAGTACAGTATTTAATATCAACTACTGTACACATTTTGTGTCGCACTATAAATGCGTCACGCTTAGGGAAAAATAAAAAATTACGTTTCGCCAACCTGACCAATAAGAAAAAATGCAAAACTAAGTTTCGTTTTTACCTGACCAATAAAGCACAAATACAAGTTTTGCTTACCTGACCAACATGGCGGCCTATGTAATTCAGTCGCCGTCTTGCTAAAGGAAGACAGGAATTCTAAGTTGGTGGCATCCTTTCCAAAAACAAATGTGGGCTATGAATAGGGGCCATTGTTCAAAACGTCGCCTTTTCCATATTTTTCCTTTAAAGGCCACAATATTATTTACTAATATGTTGAAATTCTTGGTTCTTTCGGTAAAGTCACGTAGAAGAGAAATAATAAAAATAAAAATAAAGAATTGTATTTTTATTTTATTATTTTTCTTCTACGTGACTTTACCGAAAGAACCAAGATTATGAATCCCTGCAGTCACAAAAGCTTTAAATAAAAATTTAATGTGTTGAGATTATTTTTATTTTGACAACAAACTAAATACGAAAGACAGTTATAAAGAGATGCATTTTTTATCCAGAAATTATTGTCCAACGAAGTTGCTTATGTGAAAATGTATAGCAGCCAATTGCTCTAAACGCGTGATGTTGATGCATAGCCGGTTCCTCGAGAGAATACTGTTTGCGACTATGTTACAAGTTGTATGTACGTATGGTGAACTTCTTTCGCACCGTACGTAGCCAACCGCGCGTTTATCGGAGGTGCGGGGGAGGGAACAACAAACGAAACACAAAAACGCAGTTCTAAATAAATTAATGTTCAACTTGGATCACTTTAAAGTGCAACGCTCCAGTGGCTTCTTAATATCGAAAGAAGAGCGTTCCAGACGGGCTCCACCTTGCCACTCATCTTGGATCTTCGGGACTGAGATTACCATCCCTCAGGACGTTCATCCTCGTTCTGTTCGGCTGAGTGTTAAGTCTCTTAAGCGTTGCGGCATTCCTGCTGGGAGTTGTGAATGACAAAAATTCGATTGCGAGACTTTTGCCTGAAGGTACACGGTCATCGGAGAGCGTCGGGCTGTAGCTGAATTGATGTGACGATGCAAATTCACACGACGCAACACTTACCGCACCTGCTGTTCAGTATCGAGTTAGAGAAAGTATTTTTTTTTTATTGACGTAACTTTAATGCCATTGGAACCTCCTTTGCCAGTAGCAAAATATGATAATTGTTTTTTTTACCCTTTTATGACACCTTGTAAAAAAGGTGTCAGTTTTGTTGCCAGATAAAAGGGTAAAAAAAATAATTATCATAACTTTAATGGTCAAAATGAGCAACCCTGACTTTGCGTCAGTGAATGTGAACAAATAGTTAAACGCATTTTTAAATATATTCGTCATGCATATGCTATGTAGAAGGGCTATTGCCCGAAACGTCGCCTCACATTTTAAAGGCCAAACAGTGCTATTGCCGAACGTGTTGTCGCCTATCGGCAGCAATCTGCAGTCGAGACACAATTGACGATGTTCAATTACATTCGTGCGCACGTTTGCAGCGATTTGTCCGAGAGCTAGATGCCAATATTCGACGAGAGAGCTTCGGAAGTTGAAATTTGTCGGTTTGATCGCGTAAACATGAATGTGTCGTGAAAGCCCGCCACCACCCGACACAGCCAATTAGAAAGGCTTATCACGTAAAAAATAAAACATCGCAACAACCGCTCCCCGCGCAATAAACTACTCCTGCACACATTAGGCCGATTTGGGGAACTCTCATTTCTAATCCACTCTAATGCATTTCGAATCCATTTATCTTAAGCCAGATTGTTAATTAGGGCGTGTGTGTGTGGGTGTCTGAAAGTCCACCGAACATTCTGCTTGATCAGCACCACGCTGGCCATTATAAAATTCGTCAGCGGTCACTTCACGCACGGATAATTCAGCCATCCAACCCGTGCAGCTCCACCACCACCACAACCACCACCGCCACGCGTAGATACGATTACACACTCGTGGCAGAATTTTTTTTTTAATAGCAGCCGATTGTTTTATTATCGCACACCGCACCCCACGTTTAGACACCGTTCGATAGAAAGAGCTTTGCCTATGCAACGTCAGTAATACTACCGCGAATGATGATGATACTACTTCAATAGTGAAACAAGAACATTGTTTTGACCTTGCTGATATTATCTCGGATTCATAAACGGTGTTGATTTAGTGAGCTAACACACATACACGTACATGGACACGTAAAGACACGGCCCAATCGTGTGTACGTGATACACATGAATTCACGTAAATAAACGCAACCACCTACCGACACAGACTTATTATCGACTGATGTGAGCCAATGATGTTAGCGAGCACCTATTTCAATAAACACCTATCCGTTATTTCACAAGCACTAACACACACCTCTCACTCTTGGTAAAAGCGGGCGAGATAACATTTTCAATTCACAATCTTAGCCACGCCGCGTTAATTAACATCGTCACCACCACTACCATTGTCACATCGATTCAAACTTTGTTTGTAAACCGGGCCACCAAAACTCCTCCATACAACCTCAGCAGCGCTACCAACAAACACACCACCACCACCACCACCGTTTTCCACGACCCATTATCAACTTGTATCAAAAGACGAAATTTAACCGACGATTAGGCGCACGGGCTCGTTAAATAATCTCGCGCAAATTTTTTGCCATTCGGAGCCCTCGCCAAATCGGCCACCATGAACGGCACAGAGGGAGACAACTTTTACGTTCCCTTCTCGAATAAGACGGGCCTGGCCCGCAGTCCGTACGAATACCCCCAGTACTACCTCGCCGAGCCATGGAAATACTCGGCCCTGGCCGCCTACATGTTCTTTCTCATCCTCGTGGGCTTCCCCGTCAACTTCCTCACGCTGTTCGTCACGGTGCAACACAAGAAGCTGAGAACGCCGCTCAACTACATCCTGCTCAACCTGGCAATGGCCAATCTCTTCATGGTCTTCTTCGGCTTCACCGTCACCATGTACACCTCCATGATCGGCTACTTCGTCTTCGGCCCCACCATGTGCAGCATCGAGGGCTTCTTCGCCACTCTGGGCGGTAAGGACGTGGGGTCCGCAATGGGACATCGAAGTTGTGTGTTTGGCATTGTGTGCGTGTGTGCCGCGGGTGGTGAGATGTTAAATACCTCGCCAGGTATACAGGAGTTCGTGCGTTAGATCCCAACCCTGACGCCTGCTGCTGCTGCTGTATATTCGAAGGTCCCTCCTCCATGGTCGCGTGGAGTTTTAACCGGGTTGTCCAGTTTTTCCCTCCACATTTATAACACTGGTCAACAAAAAAAAAAAATTCTGGCCTGGACTTTTGCAGCTGTTTTAGACTAATTTCAGGGTGCTGATTCCAAATCTGAACTCAGATTTGCTCTATCACATCATTTTCATGCTATCGGCATACCCCATTTTCATTGATTTTACCCGAAATTAACTCTGTCACTTATGATTGCAAGTTGTTGCGAGTCAGTGACTGCTTTAGTGTTAAAATATGGTGCTGTATTTTTAGAATAGTGTGTTTATAATGTAATTTTATGTAAATATCCACATTTATTTAATATTTTTCTTCTGCAGTTTTTATTGAAAATGCAATATTTGATATCTCAAAAACCTGATGTGATAGACAAAAACTGATGCCAGATTTGGAATCAGCACCCCAAAATTACCTTAAAACCGATGGAATACCTTATGCCAGAAAAAGTGTGTTGACCAGTGTAATCGTTGAGCTAACATTTGTGGTCAGGTCGCTTCTGAAAACTAACGATACATAGCTCAGTGGGCCTTACCTGGTCAAATATAAATAGTTTATTTTATAGTTTAGTGTGTGGTGAGGGGTGGTGCAGTGGTTTGCGCACTGCACTAGGAACCCGGCGACTGGAGTTCGATTGCCGCTCACGGCCAAGACCAGTCCCGATTATCTGAACCGCCCCTGGGCCTCCTCTAGGTCGACTCAGCCGTAAATGAGTACTAGGGGGACAAAGGCGGCCGGGCGTGGGCGCTGGCCACCCTTCCCATCGTGTGCCACAGTGCCAGCCTTCATAGGTGCTCGCTAACAGCACTTGCCCCAACAGTCTGTCAAGGCTATACGGGGGGATCTTTATCTTTGTAAGACCCTGAGAGCGCACCAGATATTTGTGGAACGTGGATGATTTTGCTGCTGCTGCTGCTGCTGCATTGGCAGCGGTGCACAAACACAATCTAATGGCCAAACAACTCAACACATCCGTCAATTTAACACGTCGTAGGCTTGTGAGACCAATATCATCCATAATGCAGATTTCTTTGGGGGGGGTAGATCGATTAATATAAATGTGTCGTTAAACCTGCAACCATCCGACACAGACAATTATTAAGGTTTGTCACGTAAACAAAACATTGCAATTCGTTACTAGTACAGCACACCGGTGTGTTGGAGAGTAAACCAAAACCTTAGTAATTGGCTGTGTCGGGTGGTGGCGGGTTTAACGACACATTTATATATTTACGCGATCAAACCGCCCCCAAAAAAACTCTTATGGACATCCGTCAATAATAACACTGCGGTTAAAAAATAAAATAAAAGTACGCAACCGGTGCGGTCTCGAGCAATGGCTCTCGCTCACAGTACAATGTGCTTTAACAGACGACGTTCTGGGCATTGTTATGAAGAAGAACCATCGCCCTCCAAACATCGCCTATGACATGTTCCCCCCTTGTTAAGGGACACGGTGTGAGCGACGATTTGCGTCGCGTTTTCAGGCACCACGTTTAACTTGACGGTCGGTAACGCCAACCCCTGAGGTCTCATACTCTTAGTTCTTTCGGTAAAGTCACGTAGGTACAAAAATGAGATAAAATTTATTTGTATTAATTTTAATTAACATTTTTTACCTACGTGACTTTACCGAAAGAAGGCTTCATACTCTTAGTTCTTTCGGTAAAGTCACGTAGGTAAAAAAATGAGATGAAAAATATTTTTATTAATTTTAATCTCATTTTTTTACATACCTAAATGAGATTAAAATTATTTTTATTAATTTTAATCTCATTTTTTTACCTACGTGACTTTACCGAAAGAACTCAGAGAGTATGAATCCTTGCAGTCACGAAAGCTTCAAACCCTGAGGTCTCGTCAATGTCACCGCTTCCCACAATTGCGTGACACCCGTTTGAGACGCGATGGTTTGTAAAGGAGGTGGGAATGCGCTCGTCTTATTCGCGGCATTAAATCCATCGCCGGTACGGTACGCAAAAGTAATCTTAGGCAGCTTTGCAGCTCATCGGATTCCTCCAGGAATAAATACATATTATGATATCCGATTCTGGTTTGGGGTTCGAATCAGCCCAGGGTGGGGTGGGGGGATTGTGCCGTGTCTCAGCGGTGGAGGTTCGAATCTGGCCCGCTGCCGCACTGGTCCAATACTGCCGGTGACGTGTCGTTCAAAACAATGGACGCCAAAATGTCCCCTTGAATGTTGAGCCACCAGTCATTCATTACCCGCTTGGGATTACAGGGAGCAACGTAAACATCGCTGCGTAACTGGCGGACTACACCCGTCTGGAAAGCAGAGCGCCTCCGTTCTTGATAACCTTGCCCTATAAGAATGGGGAGCAGCTTTTAGCATCTTCCTCCAACGCAGTTGAAGGCTTACACTAGGGACCTGGGGACTGAATGTATATGGGTGTGTGTAGGTTGTGACTATTGTATGTGTTGTATGGGGGAGCGGCAGTGGAGCGGTTAGCTACGAACCCCGTGACCGGAGTTCGATTCCCGATCACGGCCAACACCGGTGACGATCATCTGAACCGGTCCTGGGCCTCCCCTAGGTCGACTCAGCCTCAAATGAGCACTTGGTGCGGTGTGTAAATATCGTCAATGGGGAGACAAAGGCGGCCGGGCGTGGTGTTGGCCACCCACTCCCTCGTGTGCCGTGCCGGCCTTCATAGGCGCTCGCTAACAGCACTTGCCCCAAAAGTATTTTAAGGCTATACGGGGGATCTTTGTCTGTATTATGTATGGGAAGCGGTAGCGCGCTGCGCTACGAACCCGGTGGCCGGAGTTCGATTCCCGCTCACGGACAACCACCGGTGACGATTATCTAAACCGGTCGTGGGCCTCCCCTAGGTGAACTCGGCCTCAAATGAGTACCCTGCAGCAATGCGTAAACGTCGCCACTTCGGGAGTCAAACGTGTCAACGACTCGCCCACTCCCTGGCGTGCCACCCTGGCCATAATCCCGGGTGGTGCTACTCGCTCATAGCACTTGCCGCTGAGAGTCTGCCCGAGGCGACACTTTGTCTGTTGTGTGCGGGGCAGGCGAGGTGGCTCTCTGGTCCCTCGTGGTCCTGGCCATTGAGCGCTACATCGTCATCTGCAAACCCATGGGCAACTTTCGCTTCGGCAACACCCACGCCATCATGGGGGTGGCCTTCACCTGGATCATGGCGCTGTCTTGTGCGGCTCCACCCCTCGCCGGCTGGTCCAGGTGAGGACGAGGAGGAGGTGGAGGAGGAGATGAGTGTGGATCTCGAGTGTGCAGGCCGGTTGTCCCACGCGTCATTTCTTTGAAAGCTGATTTTTGTGTGTTTAGTTCGTTGTCCTTCGCCGCGCGCACCTCTCGATTAGCGCGGTTGGCTACGTACGGTGTGAAAGAAGTTCAACGTACGCACATAATAGGGGATCGAAGCGCGGGTCTTCGCTGTAGGTGGAGTTGTAGGCTTTCTATGCCAGCTGGACTTACAATGGAGTTCCATCGACTTACATAGAGTCCCATAGACTTACATCAGGTCCCATAGGGTTACAGATAATATAATAATTTTATATTATTTTATGATTTCCCTTCTACATGACTTTACCGAAAGAACCAAGAAAAATTCATGTATTGTCATAGTGTTTTTTGTTTGCATTTGACTGCAAGTATTGTGGTTAATGCAGACATGAATCCTTGTTAAAAGGTTTCAGTTTTGTGGCCAGAAAAAAGGGAAAAACCCTATTATTAATGTTTTCTTAATCTTACCGGGCAAAGCCCACTGAGCTGTTAGCTTGCTTTTCAGAAGCGACCTCGCCACAATTGATAGCCGTGTGGAAATGAATATCAGCAATGTAATCGACACGATCTGAATATCTTGATGTGAAGCTTTCGTGATTGCAGCAATCCATACTCTTTGGTTCTTTGGGTAAAGTCGCGTGGGTAGAAAAATAAAACCAAAAATAAAATGAATCGCGACGTTTCGATCGCAATACGAGCGGTCGTCCTCATGCGGGAAATAAAATAACTCAGCAGTGAAACTGCTGAACCAGCGAGAGAGCTGTTACTTCAAGAGGTTCAATATCCAGATAGTCCTCGAGTTAAGATGGGGTCCGACTTACGATATTTCGATCTTACGATAGCGATACGACAAGATTGCCATCAGCAAATTAACATCGTTTAAGTATGCAGACGACGGACAGAATCTTGGTGGGTACAGTACAATATGATACGTTACGATACGTTCATGGTATGATACGTAGCTTTAGCGATTTCATGTTAAGGTTACCACGATACGCTACGTTCAATGCATGCTAAACGTTTTTATAGCAGCAGATAGGATTGTTTCCTGAAAAAACTTTCTATTAAATTGCAGTTCAATTAGGTAGGCTAAGAATTTACCTTGTTTTTTTTTACTTTAAATTTTACTGTGCAATACAGTTTTGTAATTAATAAATACACACAGTATATAGTTTATACAGTACGGTACTGTAAATTGCTCTGTTTGGCTAAATTATCACCATTCTTTAAGACTCCTGGGTAGGCGAGGCCATCTTCGACTTACGATATTTTCGACTTACGATGGGGTTGTCGTAACGCATCTCCATCGTAAGTAGAGGACTGCCTGTAGTTACAACAAGAGGTTATTTATAACCATAACTTACACTGGTCAACAAAAAAAATCATTATTTTTCTGGCCTGGACTTTTGCAGCTGTTTTAGACTAATTTGAGGGTGCTGATTCCAAATCTGATCTCAGATTTGCTCTATCACATCTCATTTTAAGCTATCGGCATACCCCATTTTCATTTATTTTACCCGAAATTAACTCTGTCACTTATGATTGCAAGTTGTTGCGAGTCAGTGACTGCTTTAGTGTTAAAATATGGTGCTGTATTTTTAGGATAGTGTGTTTATAATATAATTTTAATGTAGATATCCACATTTCTTTAATATTTTTCTTCTGCAGTTTTTATTGAAAATGCAATATTTGATATCTCAAAAACCTGATGTGATAGACAAAAACTGATGCCAGATTTGTAATCAGCACCCAAAAATTACCGTAAAACCGTTGGAATACCTTATGCCAGAAAAAGTGTGTTGACCAGTGTTAATATTATTTTCCGCCTGAGGACGACCGCTTGTGTTGCGATCGAAACGTCGTGATATTAATTTTTTATAAAAAATTTCTACCTACGTGACTTTACCGCAAGAACCAGAGAGTATAGAATCTGAATAAACCAAAATTGCAATGACACCGTGTACGACTGTACGCCGTTTCGCAAATAACGTTGTCACATTGTGCGCACACTCTGGGTCGAACGTCTCCCTGCATCGCACGTAGCCATCGGCAGGTTCGTGCTTGAAGGAATGCACTAATGTAGAAATGAATGAATGGATGGCAGGT
>CM025670.2:5440564-5464107 GCA_014621495.2 Entosphenus tridentatus | reverse complement strand
CCCCCGTATAGCCTTAACAGACTGGAGGGGCAAGTGCTGTTAGCAAGCACCTATGAAGGCCGGAACGATACACAAGGGGGTGGGTGGCCAGCACCACGCCCGACCGCCTTTGTCTCCCTAGTGGTGATGTTTACACACCTCACCAGGTACTCATTCGAGGCTGAGTCGACCTAGGGGAGGCCCGGGACCGGTTCAGATAATCGTCACTGGCGTTGGCCGTGAGCGAGAATCGAACTCGGGTCGCCAGGTTCATAGCGCAGCGCAGCGCTAACCGCTGCGCCACCGCTCCCCACTCCCCCCCCACACAGACATCGGCAAGATCACCCGCCACCCGCCCCAGATCCATCACCGCGCTGCCCTCGTTCGCCACCGTCACGTCCCTTGAGGACGGCACAATACGACGCTTTGTTGTCAGGAACATCACGCGCACCGCCAAGTGCCGGAGGAGACGAGGGGAGAGAGAGAGAGCGAGAGAGTGAGCGAGAGGTGGGGGTTTACATAAAGCAAAGTTATTATTTTTTTTAAAAAATATACGAAATGATGAACGAGCAAAGTGTCGAATGCACGAAGCATCTTCTCGTTTCCACTGATCGTAAAAAAAAAGGAGTGGCGTGGGGTTGTAAGGGGGATTGGGTGTCTCTCTCTCTCAATCTCTCTCCTCGCTCGCTCTCTCCCATCGCTCTCTCTTTTTTTTTACGCTCAGTGGAAACAATAAGATGCTCGGTGTATTCGGCACTTTGCTTCGTTCATCATTTCGTATTTTTTTTGTTTTAACTGGGCTTTATGAACCCCCCCCCCCTAGCTCACTCTCTCGCTCATTCTCTCGCGCGCGCTCTATCTCTGCCGCTGGCTCTCGATCTCGCTCGCTCACTCAGCCAGCCAGCATCCTCCTGAGCTCATTCATGAGCTCGAGTCCTCGGGGCTGGGTGTCTCTGTCGCAGGGGAGGTGGAAGGGGCACGCCGCGGTGGCTAGGAGATGTTAACTATCTCGCCTGGAAGGCAGGAGGTTCGTGGGTTCAAACCCGGCCCTGACGCCTGTTGCATATTTGGAGTTTGCACGTTCTGTGTGATGTTTCTCTCCACCGTTAGAATGAACATCACGCGTTTCGAGTGTTGGGCTGCTATAAAATTTCCCCACGTGATGAGCCACTTCGTTGAGCTATCATCTGTGGTCAGGTCGCTTCTGACAAAGAGCCGCATCGCTCAGTGGGCCTTTACCTGCTAAAATAAAATAATAAAAGTTTAAATCGTGAATGTCCATTTCAGAAGCACACTCGCACCCCTCTGCCCCAAGCGACCCTTTGAGATGGAGGGACGTAGCGTGGGCAGAGTTGTCTCTGCTTCTCTCTTGATCTCTTTTTCTTTTTTTTACGATCAGAGGAAACAAGAAGATGCTCGGTGTAGTCGGCACTTTGCTTCGTTCGTCATTTCGGTTTTTCTTGTTTTTTTTTCAATGATTTGCTTTATGTGCCCCCCCCCCCCCTCCTTTTTAAATGAAATATTTCACGAAAGATTTCACTCTCTCTCTCTTTTTTTTAATCTCTCTCCTCTCTATTTCTCGTGCGCTTCATAATGGCCAAAGGCTCGAAACTACAAGCGGCCAGCGACAAACAGCACTGTCAGAAGGTGTCATTGACAAGAGTTGACACCCGCTCATGAGTTGAGTAAGGTCTTCATAACAGCGGTGCGAGGGAAGAAGCAGAGGTTTGGTGAGCCGGTGGGTGAGTGTGTGGGTGAGTGAGGGAGTAAGTGAGTGAGTATGTGAGTGAGTGTGTGAGTGAGTGTGTGAGTGTGTGAGTGAGTGTGTGAGTGTGTGAGTGAGTGTGAGTGAGTATGTGAGTGAGTGTGAGTCTGTGAGTGAGTGTGTGAGTGTGTGAGTGAGAGAGTGAGAGAGTGAGTGTGTGAGTGTGTGAGTGAGTGTGTGAGTGAGTGTGTGAGTGAGTGTGAGTGAATGTGTGAGTGAGTGTGAGTGAGTGTGTGAGTGAGTGTGTGAGTGAGTGTGTGAGTGAGTGTGAGTGAGTGTGTGAGTGTGTCAGTCGACCCGTGGCACCTGGGTCTGCCCCGTGTCCTCTTGCCAGCGGGCGTTCGACACTTCACGTGGCCTCAAGGTGCACATGGCCTGGTGACGTCACCGCCACTTAGTGGCGATTGGCGGTTGTTGAGTGTGTGAGTGAGTGTGCGAGCGAGTGAGTTAGTGAGTGAGTGTGTGTGGGTGAGTGCGTGTGGGTGAGTGTGTGGGGTGACCGCGTGCGTGAGTTGTAGCCGGCAGTGTGGGCGGTTTGACCAGAGTGTGGACGAGATGAAACGGTCAGTGTCTTGTTGACCAAGTCCTTCACGTGCAGGGTTGCAGGTGGAATCGACGAGCGAAGCTCACTGTGTAAGTAGCGATGCGAGGTCGACACGGAGGTGACACCGACTCGTCCCAGTGGGTGCTGGATCACCACGACTGGGACAACACTAATTCAGCTGCGGATGATATTTCAGACAGAAGCAACTTTCGCCCCCCCCCCCCCCAGTGCTCGGGACGTGTCCCGACTCTGCACGAATCTCCTGTCGCCGCCAGCCTTTGTTCTCTGTTCTTTGTGTCTTTCGGTAGTCACGTAGATAGGTTCAAAAAATAATTAAATAAGAAAATGTAATAACTTAATAAACAAAAACTACGACGTTATCCCCCGCCCCACCCCCCCATTTTTTTGGGGGGGGGTGAGTTTGTTTTATTTTTATTTATTCTCTTTTGGTTTATTTTTCTGGGATGGTGGCGGTGGCGGTGTTGGTTATTGAACACGGGAGCCTAGGGGCAGAGAGAGCGGGGGGGGGACGCGGGGGTTGCTTGAGACCTCGTGTCGGGCGAGATGAAACGATACGGCTGTGTGGGTGTGTCTGTTGCGTGTGCACCTTCACGTACACACATCGCTGTTGCTTGCAGGCACACGACACACGCGTAGGGGAGCGTTCGATTCCAGCTCACGGGTCGACACCGGTGACGATTCACTGAACCGGTCCTGGGCATCCCCTAGGTCGACTCGACCTCAAATTAGTAGCTGGTGCGATGCGTAAACATCGCCACTGGGGAGACAAAGTGGCTGGGTGTGGTTGTTGGCCACCCCACCCCCTCGTGTGCTGTGTCGGCCTTCATAGGTGCTCGCTAACAGCACTTGCCCCTACAGTCTGTAGGAATATTTGTCTGTCTTTGTACATCTTCACGTACACACATCTCACACGCACACATCTCACACGCACACATTGTGCACACTTTATGCACACATTATGTATACATTGTGTACACATTTTGCACATGTCACACATACATTTATCACACATTTTTCATACATTGTGCACCCGATCTGTACATATTATGCACACATTATGCACACATTATTTACATATCATGCACACATGCTGCACATATCGTGCACACATTATGCACACATTATGCACATATTATGCACATACACTGCGTAGACAGACGATACACACGATACACACGTACATGCACTATTCATACACAAACCACACGTACACAACACACACTATTCATACATTGTATACACTACATAATGCACTATTCGTATATACACGATTCATACATATGTAGTCGGTTCACTGGAGACACACACTCGACTTTGGAGGCAACACGTGTATTCTAAGACCACGACGGGGTAACGACATGAACGTACACGGGATAACGATATAGGTGGTAACTACCACGGTTAACTCCACCACAACGGGATAACTACATAACCGGGCCAGGTCAGTAACACACTGCCTGACCCACGATGCCGAACGTGACGACCGAAGCCTGAAGATTGAAAAGACGTCGCACGGCGGGTTTCATTCCAGAAGACAGCCCCGGTCGGCTCTCGGGACCTCCCTCTTATGCCCCTGAGTGTGGCCTGGCTCCCTTCTGGATCATACTAGAAGGTTCTGGGCCATACACTGTCCCCCTCGCTCCCTCTTCACTCATTTCCCCGTCCTGGTGACGTGCCCTCTGGGGTTCACCCAGACTCTCACGTCCTCAACTACCCTCTGTCACCAGAACCATGCCCCCTAGGGCCCCCTTCCATGCCACACCTACTCTGGTGTCAGAGAGAGGCTCTAACATGCGCAGTTCCACTCTTCTGTCAGTAGCTGGCGCTAACGCCGTAGTGACCCAATATACGTCACTACACATACACAACATGCGTACACTATTCATGCTTATTCATGACAACAACCAGCGACCCGAAGACTGTGCCAGGCTAGGTAGGTGCACCATGAGGCCGTCACGTAAATTGTCGAAAGCTCGCTGGTGACAGGTCACGGGGCAGACCCAGGTGCCATGGGTTGACCGACTGAGATGACTGGCAAATGTACCAGCTGTGCCCCCGACTGTGCCAACTCGCTGTGTATGGCTCCATACGTTGTTGTGAGCGTCGCTCCTCTGCCCTGCGTTGTTTCTGGAGGGGCGACTGCCTCCAACTGCCCAGTAGCAGCGTCCTTCACGAGCCTCCTCCACAGAGGCCGATCTTGATGACACCGCTGGTACCGTTCATCGGCAAGTCCAACCATCTCCACATTCTTCCATGCCCATCTCTTCTCTAGCCCGTGCCGTGCCCGTCTAGCCCCCTCTATCCGGCCAAACAGAAGCTGCTTGGGCATGCCGTGGCCGGGCATGTGGGGCGACGTGACCCAGGCAACATAGCCTCGCCTGCCGAAAGAGCTCACTGATGGGACTGTGTCCAGATCTTTCAAGGATCACTCCTCACAGAATCCAGTCTGGCGAGACCCAGGATTTTGTGTGCTTTCGATTTACCAGTTACCGGTTATCAACGGTACTTTATACCCACACACTTCATAATATTTACCCTCCATACAATTGTAGTGTGCTAATTCACAGACACTAGTAGGAGGTCCTCTCTCTCTCTTTTATTCCGGCCTTCACAGCCCGAGGGGATAACCACACACCGGGTCAGGACTTTAGTAGCCATTTGCCGCTTAGTGGCGGTGACACTCGTCGTACCAGGCTAGGTGCATGTTGAAGTGTGGAAGGCTCGCTGCTGCTGGCAGGGGGCCACGGAAGAGTGCGGGCCTGTAGCATGATGTTATAGAGGCGCTCTAAATAAAAAAAACAAATATTAAAACACACAAATATTTAATTTGGATAGTAAAATAATTGTATTTTTTCATTTGCTACAAAGCCAGGTAATACGACAAATTGCTAACCTTAAACACCCAGTCGTTCATAAAAGTTGAAGGCGGTATAGTACTATAGTAATAGAGCAAGTGCAGAATCACTGAACCGGAATTTATAGCTTGAAATCATTTAGCACGGGGCCCGTAGCATATGCTACTTGTGCTACTGGGATAATCCGGCACTGGACAGACCCAGGTGCTATGGGGTTGACTGAGATGACTGGCAGATGCCGAAAATAACATTGATAGGAACCACCGGGTTCCACCAGCCCACAGGGGATTATTGTGCCCGTCCGTCCGTCGTGCATCCAAAAATGGGAGGGGTGGGGCTGGGTGAGGAGGGGCTGGGTGGGGAGGGTGGGGCTGGGTGGGGGGTGGGAGGGGTGGGGCTGGGTGGGGAGGGGCTGGTCACCCCGTGGTGCCCTTATAAAACTCAACGTTTAACCTACTCACGCCGGCTTGTGCCCGCCCTCACAGTCGGGCATATTTGCGGAACACACCACGCCGCCGTTGACCCTGGCCATTGACCGAGCAACCCAACGTTCCTACCAGCTCCCTCCGCAGGAATGTGTTGCATACACGCATGAACTCAGTACATACAAATATCTCCCGAGTAGACTTCAACAGAATGTCGGGGCAAGTACTTTCAGCGAGCACCTATGAAGGGCGACACGGCAAAGTAGAGGTGGGTGGCCAGCACCATGCCCGACCGCCTTTGTATCTCCAGTGTTTACACACCGCACCAGGTACTCGCTTAAGGCTAAGCCAACCTACGGGAGACCCAGCGACGGCTCAGGTATTCGTCACCGATGTTGTCTGAGTGGGAATCAAACTCAGGTCACCGGGTTCGCAACGCTGTGTGCTCGCCACCACAATCCCACTCCCCCACCCAGTAAAACAACTCAGTACACAGCACCGTGTACACAAATTGAGTCAAAATCGATGCACTCATCTCAATGCTCACTAGGCTGATTGATGATAGTGATGGCATGCAACCAACACAGCTCTGTATGGCGCATGAGAAATTCCAACCGGACAGATTTCATAAGAGAACATCGCCCTCTAGCGATTATTTTTGTTAAAATAAAACACTTCGTATATTCAAAACTAGTTGAAAAAGCCTGTCTTCGCCAGGCAGTTTTCAATGTATAATAATGAACCTCCTATTTGTTTACAATTTGTATCTACGATCAGACACTAACTACTACTAACAATTATCTTTTTTATAATATAAAAAAATTAAACATAATTAACTTAATACTCTAGGCGGAGAAGCTCCTATCTTGTGCGGTTTGCAAATTATTCAGATTTGAACATCATTAAAGCGTATTTTTTCGTTCAAACCTGCTTGAATCCGAAACATTTTTAAACTAAAAAAGATAGAACAATGGTTTTTGCTTTAATTGTATATGTTCTTTAACACTCTATCAAACGAAACCCCCGAAATCAAATAGTTTGAACGGTTTCTGAATGACACCACGCACAAACATGTTTATGGGGCACTTCAATCGAGATTTGGGGGTCTTAAAATGAAAAATCTCGGATTTTCAGATTGTTCCTGTTGCCTATGCCCCAAAAGCTATTTACAAAATTTCAGCTTTCTATCTTGTCGGGAAGTACCCTAGAGGTTATTGAGACTAACAGATTAACGTCTTCATTTATATAGATAAATTACGCACCTTTCCATCCGTATATTAAAGTTGGGGGTGCGTCTTATCGTTCAGCGGTTTGTCCACCCTTGTGTATTCGAGCGTGTCCGTGTGTGTGTGAGTGTGTCTACTGCTGCAGCAGCGTATCCAAGCAGCTTGTTTGGCCGGATAGAGGGAAGAGGCTAAACGGGCACCACACGGGCAGGAGAAGAGATGGAGCTGATGCGGTATGGGATGATGTGGAGCCGAGTGGACTTGCCGGAGACTGCTACCAGCGATGTCAAGATCGGCCTCTGAGTAGGAGGCTCGTGAAGGACGCTACTGGGCAGTTGGAGGCAGTCGCCCGCCAGCAACAACGGAGGGCGGAGGAGCGACGCTCACAACAACGTGGCGCGCCGGGCGGATACAATTCAGCAATTATTTTTGTGGTTTCACGCTTCAACACACCGGTGGGCTTAAGCAGTGAACTATTTGTCTTTTGCTGATTGGCCGTGTCGGGTGGTGGAGGGTTACGACACATTTATAAATAACGCGATCTAACCCAAAAACGTTGATTATGAATATTGGTCGCGAAAGCCTTCGTGTTAAACAATACAGCAAGTTGGTACAGTAGGGGGCAGCACAGCTCGTGCATCTGCCAGTAATCTCAAAATCATCCCACGGTTCCCTGGATCAATCCGGCGACCTCCTGTCAGCGAGCCTTTGAAACTTCACGTGGTCTCAGAGTGCACTTGGCCTGGCACAGGCGCCGTGAATAGCGGCGGCTGTTGTCGTGTGCAGGTCTGTGTAACGTTGACACCGGGAAACAGTTTACGGTGCATCTTTCTTTTCGAAGGGCTTTAATTTCCAAGAGACGGTGTCCGATTTTAGCATTAAAACAAGTTGTGCGTCGATAATTGTTTTTTTACCCTTCTATCTGGCAATAAAACTGACACCTTTTTACAAGGAGTCATGTTTGCATAGACCGCAATACCTGCAGTCATAATACAAACAAAAGACACAACTCTGATAATGTGCAGTCCTTGAAGTTGATTGGTCCACACCCCCGAGACAGCTGGGTTGGACCAGATGGCGTCATCTGGTCCAACCCATGTGAGACTAGGCTCTAAGGAAAGCTGTCTCGGGTGTGGACCAATCAACTTCAAGGACAGTGCACATTATCAGTTGTCTTTTGTATTATGACTGCAGGTATTGTGGTCTATAAAACATGACTCCTTGTAAAAAGGTGTCAGTTTTGTTGCCAGATAGAAGGGTAAAAAACCAATTATCATATTTTTACTGGCAAATGAGGTTCCCATAGTATAAAGTTGTGCATCCATCGGAGTTTTACATATTTCCTTTCCGGGCAAGCCAGAGGCTTGGTATTGCCACAACCCTGGGTTCAATCAGATTCTCGGTCGCACAAACCGTGACTGGAATGGGTCTTTCTCAAGTGCAGCGAGTGGATGGACTTCAGCGTGGTCACGATTGATTTGCAGACTTGCACAGGGGGAACAAATTCACGTAGAAAACCAGACTCGTGTAAAGTGCCATCAAGATTTGAAGCTTTCGTGACTGCAAGGATTCATACTCGTAGGTTTTTTCAGTAAAGTCACGTAAAAAAAATAGAAATAAAATAATAAATCACTTTTGTTATTTTATTTCTTTAATTTAAATTTTCTTTTTTACCTACGTGACTTTACAGAAAAAAAACCTAAGAGTATGTGCCATCAAGAGTTGCTCTGGCCACGATGGCATCTTGAAGACACTTCCCTCGCCGTCTGCACCCAAGTCACATTGTATGCACCCGGCCTTGTCAGATGAGACGCGATGCTGGTTGAAACCTGGGATAGATTGCCTACCAATGTCACAGGCATTGTAGGCTTGGGCTGGAAAAATTGTGCGGTGGTGGTGGCACAGCATTACAAGTTGAACATTATTATTACAAAGACAAATGTTCCCCGTGTAGCCTCTAACAGGCTGTTGGAGCAAGTGCTGATAGTAGTAGCACCTATTATGGCCGGCACGGCACACAGAATGGTATTAAGCTTTGGGGGAAAAGTGAAAACGCATAAGTGTGTGTGAACACAACAGAATTGTATTAAAGCCATACCATCCAAAAGGTTAACATTTCATGAGGGCAATAGGTTTTTATTTGTTGCAGTACAGAACCACACGTTAGACCCAACGATACGCTCTAGTGCTGCCAATGTGTTTATTATCAGGACACACACCGCTATTGCATGGGTGTTGGCCACCTAAGTCAACAATCAATACGGTGGTTGTTGTTGTGGATGTGTGCAAAAGTAAGTCAACAACAACAACACGATGGTTCCTCCGCAGGCTCTGCACGACACCCAGGATGCAGCGATTCCAACTTCTCCAGGCGCCATCCGGCGGGGGGAGGAGGAGGGGGGTGTTATCTGCAAGCACACGCACCGAACAGAGACGTATCAAGGCACCAACCCCACAGCTGAGACGATCACTCAATTACGATAAATTTCACTTTTAACCGACTTTTTTTCTCGTCATTGAGATTGACTATTTGTGCCATTGTTTGACCATACTTCACCGGTACGGATCGGTGCATGTTAACAAGGGCAGGAAGCGTAGACACGGGAACATAGAGGTACGGTGCAAAGGGATTTTGCTACACTGCCCCAATGTGGGCCAAAAGTTCCACGAGCTGACGATGTGCACGTTTAAAGTTTATTTACATTTATATTTATGGATGGACTTCCTTAGCTTTCCTATACTGTGCACTCCTATTGTTCTTCGTATTGTTTGCTGTTGTTGTAATTGTTCACTGGACAATTGTGGAGAAACAAGAGCCTCACAGCTCATTGGATTCTTCCAATCCAAATCAAGATTCGGATTCTGACCCCACCCCACCCCGCGTGGGCCCAGGCTGATGCCTGGTGGTAGCCCACACACGGCGTTATACAGGCCAAGAACCCTGCTTAGCTTCTGGGATCTGATGCAACTGGGGGGCGGGGGTGATTTTAGCCATAAAGGATATCCAATTATTCTGATGATAAATTAGTCTATGATTCATCAAAGACAGTCTCACGATAGGGCTGGTCAGTTGGGATGTTGGCGATTGTGTACGTGTGTACAGTGGAACCTCGGTATACGTCGTTAATTCGTTCCAGAAGGTAGGACTTATACCGAAAATGACGTAAACCAAACGAATTTTTCCCACAAAAAATAAATGGAAAGAAAATAATCCGTTCCAGAGTATCATAAATTATACTTTATATGGCATATTATACAATAATGGGGTTGTATAAACTAATTTAGACACTACTTATTACTAAAATGCATACATAAATTAAAATAAATACATAAATAAATAAAAATAAATTGAAATAAAAATAAAATTTTACATCACTTTACCCTCATGGTCTTATAGGAAACTTCCTGCCGGGCTTTGTGTATCAGAGTTACCCAGTGCACAATATTAAAATGCTCTTTCCAGAACTCTTAAAATTCACAGAGTTCTAGCAAGGGTTGTGCACTGAACGAGATCTACCGTACAGGCAGACTGAGGAGCGGCGCTTTGTTTCAATCGTGAACGGGGTCTACGCGGCGACTCATCCCGACGCATACAAGTTCTAGCAAGCGGCCGTATGCCAAGCAAGACGTCGTATCCCAAGCAAGACGTCGTATCCCAAGACATTTTTTTCTCGTCAAAACACGACGTAGACCAAATTCGACGTATTCCAAAGCGGTCGTATACTGAGGTACGACTGTATGTTGAACTTTTTTCACACCGTACGTAGCCAAGCGTGCTAATCGGAGGTACGGAGGAAGGACAACTAGAGACAAAAAGCAGTGATTGTGAAATGTCTGCGATTGTTTGGGTGCAGGAATACATTCTTAAAGTTACAAACTAAATAACTACAAACTAGGCAACTTCATTCCAAACTACATAACTGCGCATATATATATCCAAAGCACGCAGTTAATTACTTAAAATGTTTGAATTCACTACAAGACAGACTGCCAAGGAATATACGACTATTACGATATTTTTAATTATGAAAAAAAAAGAACAGGGTTTGCCATTTCCGGCAAACTATACCAGTGTCAAGATATTAAAACACCAAATCGACACCAATTACAAGGTATCAAGCCTGCATTGACCACACACGCTTGTAGTAATGCACGCAAATCAATGTTTTGACTATTACAATTTTAACATTTGTATAATAACCTATTATTTTTTTTCATCAAATTTGAAACCGGCAAAAAAGTCCCTTAAAAATATTGAAAATTTCGTCCAAAACAAAAACAAAGATCCCCCGTATAGCCTGAACAGACGAGTGGGCAAGTGCTGTTAACGAGCATATATGAAGGCCGGCAAGGCACACGAGGGGGTGGAGGGTGGCCACCACCACCACCACCACGCCAGGCCGCCTTTGTCCCCGAGTAGCGATTGTTTATACACTGCCCCAGGTACTCATTTCAGGCAGAGTCGGCCTAGGGGAGCCCCATGACCGATTGAGATAATCGTCACTGGTGTTGGCCGTGAGCGGGAATCGAACACGCGGCGCCGGGTTCGGAGCCCAGCGCACGAACCACTGCGCCACCCCAAACACAGACACGCAAGTGTGCGCGTACACCGGCAGTGTGAATGGATAACCTTGCAATTAAATGCTCTTTTAAACTTGTAGTTTGGGGGGGGGGGGGGCGGGGAGGGTGAAGACATAGACCTCGGTCGTCTGTTTTTATTTGTTGCTCATTAAAGTAACCGGGGAGTCCTTGCCGACACGTTTGCGGCCACGCGGGCAAACCGAGTCCCTGACGCTCGGACGAATGGGCAGCGGGCCAATGAACGAGCAGGAAATTTGAATTAAAAACCAGCGCGGTTAAATCTAGATTTGAAGCTTTCGTGACTGCAGGAATCCCTACTCTTTGGTTCTTTCGGTAAAGTCACATAGATATAAAATAAAATAAATCACGACGTTTCGATCGCAACACAAGTGGAACTGCTGGATTATATTTTTTTATCCGCCTGAGGACGACCGCTTGCGTTGCGATCGAAACGTCGTGATTTATTTTATTTTCTACTTACGTGACTTTACCGAAAGAACCAAAGAGTATAAGCGCGGTTAAGTTAATACGCAAACCCGGACGAATCCGCTCACGTACATATTGAGATGTGTTGGCCGACATACATTTTATCATAAAAGTTTTGGGTTAGATCGCGTGCGTATAAATGTGTCGTAACCTTCCACTATGCGACACGGCCAGTAAGGTTGTCACGTAAACAAAACGTGCCAATTACTTACTACTTCAGCCAACCGGTGTGTTGGAGAGTATATCCACAACGTTTACAATTTGAGTAGTACGACGTTTCGCTGCTAATTACATCCATCATCATTGGGCGATTTGCCAGAATACGACACATTTAAACTTACGCGATCCAACCCAATTTTCCACACCGTCTTAACCCTTTCCCCATTCCGATGATGTGCGTGATGATATAAAAAAAAATTATTCGGGTTCCGTTTCGATCGAAAATGAAAAGTAACTTTATCGCTGCCGAGGCTCCCACTAGACCATTCGAGAGGGCGTGTGGCACAGTTTTGGCGCCAGCCATCGTAGAGAGTGCGGCGGTCACGTCGCTACAGTTCTCTGCGGTGAGCACAATGCCTTTGAAAACCAAGGCGCTACTACGCCTCGGTAACATTAACCACGAGCCGCTTGCACGTTTCCGAGATTCAGTGGTGGACGTGACACCCACCCCCCGCAACTTGCAGACATCATCCGAACGGTAAAGGGTTAAATGACCGTATCTCAAGAGTGGTGTTTCACGCGACGCTTTTCTGCAGCGCGGCGCCTATCGCTCTGAGGGTTTGGTAAAAACTGTCAGTGCGACATCAAACGTAAAAGGCACCTTTATCGATGGCCTCTCAACTTCTATGTGCTGATTAGATTGGAAGAAAAAATATAAGCAACGTGTTACGCATGCAAGAGGCGATAATACGAGACATGCATTGATTCAGATATGAGAAAACACGAGATATGCAACGTAATGTAACAGTTCTTGAGTTTTGTGTTCATTCAAATTCCATTTCTCGCAATAGCCGAGGAATCGCAAGGCTGGAAAGCGGCGGCGGCGGCAGCAGCCAGGTGGGTGAGTCGGCGCTACCGACAATTGGCCAAGATCTGCTGCCCTCTATGTCAACATGTTTTCAGCCAATTACTGAGTGTTTATATGTGTGGGAGAAAACACGGAGCACTCGGAGGGGGAAAACCCATGCCATGCTGTCAAAAGCGTGTTAAATCGAATTAACAAACAAGAATTTGAGACACGTGCGTACACGTGTTTGGATATTCACGAGGATTCCAATGAAAAATTATTGTCCATGATATGGGCCAATACAAACGAGGCATTACAAATGAGAGAGTACAAACGAGACGGATCGTACTGATAACTCGACACACACGGGGGTACACGAAGGACGGGCGGGACAATTGGAGACAGAATTCACAGGACACGCAAACACACAAACAAGGCAGGCAGAACACACAAGACATTGCAAGCGAGACGGATAATCACACGAGTCGGTACACAAACGGTCGACATGACAGGGGTTTGGAAAGTACGAATGAGAGACGCACATTGCAGAGCACACACAGGGAAGACAGTACAAAGGAAACGAATTATGTAAATGATACGCAAGACACACAAAAGAACAGGTGAGAAACACAACGTGAAATGGGACCCATTACAAATGAGTAAGCTCAAAAGAGATGGACAAATATAAATGACAATATCACTGAGAAAAGTCCAACAATGAGAGGTACAATGCCCAATGCACACAGCGTATATGGGCCGGGCAGCACTAACAATACAAAGACAAAGATCTCCCGTATAGCCTTAATAGACTGTTGGGGCAAGTGCTGTTGGCGAGCACCTATGAAGGCCGGTACAGCCTGGCCACCTTCGTCTCCCCAGTGGCGATGTTTATACACCGCACTAGGTACTCATTTGAGGCCAAATAAACCTAGGGGAGGCCCAGGACCAGTTCAGATATTCGTCACTGGTGTCAACCGCGAGCGAGAATCAAACCAGGGTCGCCAGGTTCGTAGTGCAGTGCGCAATCCGCTACGCTGCTACTCCCCACGCAAACAAAGAAGACAGAGACCGGCAAGACAAGCGAGGCACAGCCAATGCCGCTGGGCGTGGCTTACAGGGCGGCAGCGCCAGAGATGATCTCGATGAGCTCCTTGGTGATGACGGCCTGGCGCGTGCGGTTGAACGTCAGAGTCAGCTTGTCGATCATCTCCGCTGTGGACGGGCGACAGGAAACAACCACGACCGCGGTTAACCCACAGACGCGGTTGCACCACAACTGCCGGTTATATCACAACCACGGTTAAAAAGCCACGGTGAAATCACAACCGCCGGTTACTCTACAACTGCGCTTAATCCACAACCGTGGTTATACCACAATCGCAGTTAAACCACAACTGCCGGTTATACCACAACCGCAGTTACACCAAAACCACGATTAACCCACCACAACGCCGGGGGGGGGGGACACACAGAGACGTGTGGTTGGAACACGAAGACGTGGTGGGGTCAGGGAGACGCAGGAGGAGGACACGGAAACGCGAAGGGGACGCTACTCACAGGCGTTGTTGCTGGCGCTGTCCATGGCGGACATGCGGGAGCTCTGCTCGCTGCAGGCCGACTCCTTCAT
Organism: Entosphenus tridentatus; assembly: GCA_014621495.2. NCBI lineage: Eukaryota > Metazoa > Chordata > Hyperoartia > Petromyzontiformes > Petromyzontidae > Entosphenus > Entosphenus tridentatus. The sequence continues at coordinate 5,449,592 of CM025670.2, read as the reverse complement.
GGCGTAGTAGACGAGGTTTACGAGCGCAAACTCCTGGTAGTTGCGCAGCACGTCCGCGTCGATGTCATCGTAGATGGTGATGCTCTCTGCGATGCGACAGCGCCGTTTTGGCGGCCGGCGGGCGAAGGAACGGCGGAGACACGATTTAAAACGGGGAAGATAAACGCAAACGCATGAATCACGGAAGGCCTTTTCAACGCGCGCTTGCCCTCGGCAGTGTTTAACATATAATGTCACGATGTCCGATTCCCCAAATACGAAGGAGACATCACGGCGATGATACACTCCACGACTCCTGACGCGGTTATTTGTGCTCGACCACCCGAATGTGAAATTGTAGTTGTTGCTCTGCATCTACATCGGCATTCATATGAAATAAGAGAATTAGCGATAACGATGTTATGTTTCAAGCTGCGCAAGGCGGTGGCATCACGTGACGCTTTACGTGTGGCATCGCGAAGTGTGATAATGGCATCAAGGAGAAATCTTTTTCGGGTTGTTTTTTTGCGACAAGTTTTGGACACTAACCCCTTTAAGTCGATTTCAGAGGTTTTTTTTCCTAGGGGCGAGTCCCCAATAGCTACACAAACTTTACCCTAAAATTTTGTTCAAATTGCATCATCTTTACGAGAGTCTTGCTGGACAAACGTATAAATATAAATACAGATGAGCCAGCCACTTAGTACGCGGCTGATAATTCACGATGTAACACGATTTTTGTTCCTGGGTAGTAAGTGTTATTTTCTAATTGCTTATGCCTCAAAAATATATAAAATGGCTGTTATTCCCCACAAACTTTGCTTTTGTGATCAGGACTTTACGTGACACAAATGCACACCACGTTTTCTCATTGAAAATAGGTGAATTTCAAAATATCACTGTCCTGGTCGCAAAAGCAAAATAAATTTCCTGTACTTTTGAGGCATAAGCAATTACGAAATAACACTTACTACCCAGGAACAAAAAAAATAGATTTTTATATATTTATATTTTATATATATTTTTATATATTTTTTGTTACACTGTGTATAATGATACCCTGTATTTTTCCAGTAAAGTCACACTAAGACTACCGCGCTGACATGCATCCCAATTAGAGGTCGTGCGATGAGTTGATTTAAGTCGATTCATCAACGACAAATTTATATCCGAAAAAAAAACCAAGAAAATTTATATCCTTCCATCTTTGTCTTCAATCACCAGGCCACCTTGGAAAACGGTGGCCCGCACCCACAACCTGCCTCTCGAAGGCGGGAAACCCCCCGACAAGCCATGGCCAGCGTGACGCGACCGACTATGCCCACGGCTGTCAATGAAGCCCGGCCCATCACCTCCCGTCCAGCGGCACACAGGTTGAGAAAAGGTGAGAATTTCGTTTCTGCGACTCTTTTCATGCGGATCGGTCGAGTAACTGAACCGATCATCGGTAGAGGAATCGACGAATTTAATTTAATCGTTGGGAGAACCCGGCTCTGTCACAAATGCGCACCAATGCCAGCACCACCAACCACCACCGAGCCTTCTATTAACCTCCTGACCTCTTACCAGAGTTGGAAATGGTCTCCAGAGAATAGATGGGCTTACTCTCGGTCTTGTACGACACCACTGACCTAAAAAGTAGTAAGCAAACACAGCGCAACATTACACTCAGCGTACAAGCGGATGCAAGCGTTAGAGCTGCCACACGGCAGAAAGACCCCAGTGTTACCCTTGAAGCGAAGAAGTCTCACACTCGAGGGGGGGGAATGTTGAGAAGACCGGAATTCATGCAACGCAGATTGCGGTGTGTCTACGCTCGATGTTATCTCCTCCTTCCGGCGCTCACCGGAAGCGGTTGAAGAACAGGGTCCCCTGGTCGAACTCGAAGCCGCAGTCGAGCAGCTCCTTGGCGATGAAGCTGGCGTCGGCGAAAGAGGGCGGCTTCTTTCCCACCTCGCGGAACGTCATGTACAGGTGCTTGCCGTGGGTCCTGCACGGACAATGGACACGCACACGCGGGCGTACAGGTGTCGATACGCGTCCAAAGAAATACCGAGGATGTTTATACACACGTGCATACTAGATGTGTGTTCATGAGTATCGGCTCAGCAATCGGAATATAATAGAAAATTAGCCCTGGACAAAAGTTTATCTGAACGGATTTTTTTCTGTTATACGAAGGACACGAAAAGTATGACGTCACGGGATACGTCACTCTTATTACATCGCTTCCGCCAAACGTGGCTGTCACTTGGCATTTGGGCGATGCCAGTGGTGTGTTTGCGCTTTCAATTACTACATCATGCTCATGACCCAAAAAATCCCCCAAAAACATGCCAGTCCTAAAAAAAATCCCAAGATTTTCAATCCTAACATCATCACCAACACATAAACATGTACAGATGTTGATATACACACATCTGCAGAGTTGTTGTGACACACTTAAATATAAATGTCTTTGTCTTATGACATAACACCAGTAGCATAACCAGAATATAACAGAGCAAATATTATGAAAATGCCAAGAAAACCAAAAGCATCTTAAATGACCCGTGGAAAAAATTAAACGCGTATTTGTAAACTATGCTGCTACTCGTTCACAAAATGCGTCGGTGACAGAGAAGTAGACGGAGACCCGGCAACCCCCGTGAGACGCGCGAAATAGCGGATCCACAAGCTCATCAACTTTGCAGAAAGACGATGACAAACGCCGCATTCACCGCAAAAATAAGCCAAATAAAACACCTTTGCAGGATGCCGCGCACTTTGTCGCCAATCGACACCACCATGACGTCTTTGCCCTTGGAGGTGAGGTCACCGATCTGGAGCTTGATTGCCTTGGAGATGTTGGAGTGGATGGCCCCACAGAGGCCACGGTCCGACGACATGGCCACGATCACGTGCTTGGGCTTCTCCTCCGGCGCTTTGATATCCGCCTTCTCGTACAGGGCTGTGCAAGTCGCGCAACGGAGTCAAACAAATGCAGCCGGTGCAGAAACGCGCGGAAGCGAGTCTCTTTCATCACCCGGTATGCATGAACGTAACCACTTCGCGCCTGCGTTGACGTCCTTTATGACGGGTGCCCCAAACAACGAACTAAGTCCGGTAATGGGGAAATCAGTCCGGTCAATATTCGCTTCTTCCCCTTAACGGGTACAGTTATTACACTACACGTGTTTTTTTATAGGTCAAAATAGGACGAATAAAAGTGGAAAATTAGTTGTACAATACATTTACAGTACTTTGGTCTTTAAAAATATTTTACAGTACAGTATCGTAGACGTAACAACACGACAAAGGTGAACAGTTATTGCTTGACGCATGGACAGTGTCAACAGAACGGGTTGGTATGGTGTTACAATACTGTACTATATTATTAATGTAGAGGTATTATTACGGTTTGATTTTTTTACTATGAAAAGCATTACAATATTTTATAATTATCATTACTAAATTATCTATAGTTTGGGTGCTGTAGGGTGTGGATTTAGTGCTCAAAGTACATCATTTGTCCATTAACGGAGGGTTCACTGTACATACGTACGTGTTTGTGTGTGGGTGTGTGGGTGTGTGTGTGGGTGTGTGGGTGTGTGTGTGGGTGTGTGGGTGTGTGTGGGTGTGTGTGGGTGTGGGTGTGTGTGGGTGTGTGTGGGGGTGTGTGGGGGTGTGTGGGGGTGTGTGTGTGGGTGTGTGTGGTTGTGTGATTCTGCTACTCACTCACCAAGGGCACCCTGGCCGTACGCACGTGCCGGCTTAAGTTCCCGCTCTGCACGAGCATACTTTGCGGCAGACACCATCTTCATGGACTTGGTGATCTTCTGTATGTTCTTGATGGACTTCAGGCGAAGAGAGACTGGGTAACAAGGGGGGTGCATGAGTAACAACGCACATGCCATCAGTCGTCTCCTTAGCTCTCTTCTTTCACTACTAGCATGGCAACTGTTCATGAGCTTCATACATTTGTTCCAAAAGTGCAACCCACGTATGGAACAATATAATTGAAATTGCATGATGTTCATCTCGATATTGACTCCATCTTAATGTGCTACTTGGTTTCAAAGCCATTTATTTTCTTAAAGTATATTTTACATGTATGCAAAATGTTTTAACTATAAATGGCCACAAATGCAGAAATAATTTACGTTCGGTTAACTTCAGTTTATTTTGCTTAACCACGTGTGACAAAGGGACCAGAATTTAACGCGTGGGCTTTCACGAACATTATTATTATTATTTTGGGTTAGATCGCATGAATGCAATCGTGTCGGAAAGCCAACACAGCCAAGTCGTAAGGGCTGCCACGTGAACAAAACGTGTCAATGAGTTACCACTTTGGCACACCGGTGTGTGTGGCTTTTCTCTCTGCCACACCATCGTGCGGTGACATTCATCCAACAGCGGACAGAGCATGACCGATGATAATAACATAGCGTGGGAAGACCTTCATCCAGCAGTGGCCGAACCATGGCCGATGGTAACAGTGACAAATGACATGGGGAATTCCTCATCCAACAGTGGCTGGAGCAGGTCTGCTGCCGAGGCCAATGACGATGACAAAGTCAATGTATGACGTGCAAAGCTGTACTTACTGTCCTTCAGGGTAGCCATGCTCCTGACTTGGCCACTGCAACAAGCGCACACAAGCACGCATCTTTACTCACACGGCTCATTCGTTTTATGCAGATAGCGCACGTAATTTGCAATCGTATTGCACTGCATTGGACAATGCAATTACTGTAAAGTGTCTACATGCGACCACGTTTCAAGACGCTGGGCAGAGACGGCGGGCATTTTTATTTTTCCGGAAAGATGGGCAGTGGCAAATATTGACGTCTTCAGCCTGGATTTGAATCGAGCAAAATTCCTAATAAAAGTAACTATGAACACCCCAACCCCAGATTGCATTACCAATAACCCCCTGAAGGACACAAAGATCCCCCGTGTAGCCTTAACAGACTGTAGGGGCAAGTGCTGTTAGCGCACACCTATGAAGGCCGGAACGGCACACGATGTGGTGGGTGGCCAGCACCACGGCCGACCGCCTTTGTCTCCCCAGTGGCGATGTTTACACACCGCACCAGGTACTCACTTGGGGCCGAGTCGACCTAGGGGAGGCCCATAACCGGTTCAGATAATCGTCACCGGTGTTGGCCGTGAGCGGGTATCGAAACCCGGGTGGCTGGGTTCTTAGCGCAGCTCAGCGCTAAGCGCTACACTACTGCTCCCCACCACTGAAGGACACACGAACAGACGCCTGACATTGCTCAATATCCGACAGCCCGCAGGGGTCGGCAACCTCCGACTTATGAGCCGCGTGCGGCTCTTCAAAGACTGCGGGCTTCGTGATCGTAATTAAGGAGCACACCGCCGTCTCGTATTCGCCGCACAATGCATTGCGGGCTCTTGAAATATTGTGTGGGGGTTTTTGTTGTTGTTGGGTGTTGTTGTGCGTTTGACCGAATTCGAAAATGTCTCATCTTCATCATTAGACCTCATTTGCCAGTACCAAAATATAATAATAGGGTTTTCCCCTTTTAAATTATTATTATATTTTGGTACTGGCAAAGGAGGTCTTATGATGTAAATGCTCACCCCGAGCCCTCATTACTTTGATAGTGCAGCATTGTCTTTGAGCTGTACGCCTTTTGGCGTCCTCTGGTCGAGCACCAATTGGGTCGAGGCTCAAAAGAAAGCTGTCTCCGGTGTGGACCAATCAGTGTCAAGGACAATGCATATATTATCATAGTGAGTTTTTGTTTGCATTTTGACTGCAAGTATTGTGGTTAATGCAGACATGAATCTTTGTAAAAAGGTTTCAGTTTTGTTGCCAGAAAAAAAGGGGAAAAACCCCCATTAATGTCTCATCTTATTATTTCTGTTTCCGATCACGTCCCCCTCCACTGACACAATGGCAACTGAATAATCACTGGGGGTCATCAAGCTGTGTCAACCACCCGACTTCAGATTCCTCGGCCAACTAACATCGAGTGGCGAGTGACATCTGTACAGAGTCCTGACCGGGGGCCCAGATCTCCGACCCCCCCCCTCCTTCCCACCTTCACTTACCCGCACTGACCAGCGCGGTGAAGTATGTTCGAACGACCCCATGACTGACACGGCGTTGGCCGGGGGGGCGTCTTCATCCAGCAGTGGATTGAGAATGGTTCGCTATAGTTTGCAGATCCTGGCAAATTGAGAGCCTTAACACCACTAAGCTCAAGTCCCCTTGACGTGAGGGCAAAGTCAATGTAACCTCAACGCTTGAATCAACCCGCAGGCAAAGTGTGACAATTGCAAACAAGTGCTGCTGCCGGACAACGATGTAGCCGTAGTTCGATTGTTTAAATTTTAATACGGATTAAACGTTCCCATAATTAGTACAAATCGCTAAACGTGTCCCGAAGCGCTCTTTACATTTCCAACCACGCTTAAGCAATCTCGGACTCGTGCCTCGCTTGCTATTGGTCCAATCCGCATCACGTGTGTCAAACGCACCAACCCGCTGCGAGCTTCCGTCCATCGCGTCTACCAAATCTGAACGGCGGCTCGCGGCCTACCCGCGAGGGCTTTAGTGCTTAAACCGGTGGCAAAGCGCTCCGCAACTTTAAAAACAAACAAAAAAAACCCCCACGAACGAAGAGCCGAAGCTCGCTCTTCGCCCGGCGCGCGACGCCGATCTAAACACCGCCGGGGACTCTCACCATTGCGGCTGGAAGACGTGGAGCGAGACGCGGGAGAACATCTTTGCCCAGGCAATGAAGGTCAACTCACGAGCCGACGACCAAGAACACCCTCAGCACCCCCCCACCGCCGCCTGAGACAAGCCCGCGTCTGATTGGCGGAGAGCGCCTCATAATTTATGCGACAGATTGCACGCGTTCATTTGCCAGGGGGAAATGGACTTATTTCATTGGTTGAGAGCGGGATAATTTATGAGCCGAAGGCAATGGGCTTAATTCATTGGTTGGCAGCGGGATAATTTATGAGCTAAAGGCAATGGGCTTATTTCATTGGTTGAGAGCGGGATAATTTATGAGCTAAAGGCATTGGTTAAGAGCGGATTAATTTATGCGATAGATTGCGAGTGTTCATTCGCCAGGGAGGAAATGGGCGTATTTAATTGGTTGAAAGCGACATAATTTAGGAGCCAAGGGGAATGAACTTCTTTTATTGGTTGAGAAGGGGATAATTTATGCATCAAGGGCAATGGTCTTATATTATTTGCCATTTAACAGGATATAATGCATACGCGATATATATAACGTCAAACTCTCACACTACACGCTACAATTGGTTTAAAATAGAGTTTCCGTATACGTGGACAACTTAAAAATATATAGGCGGACACCACTTCGAAGTCACGTGTTGTATACCGATGACGTCACCAAGCCCCAGCCATCACCTCCCGTCCAGCGGCACATGCCGGAAGAAATACCCCAAATGTAAACATTTCTCATCATCCAAATAGTCGAGTAACTGACGTTCCTTGAAATATTGACGCACATAGTAACATCTTTTTGTGATATATAAGCAAATTAAATGTTTTTTTTATGGATGTGTTTGTTTTAGTCTCTGCATGATCCCATGGCGTTGAGGTAGGGCCACGTGACTTAAGAGGGAACGGGCCGCCTCAACAAACCAGCTTTGCGCAGTGGCAGTATCGTAGCCAATGAGGTTTATCCGAGGCGCGATTATTGCTAATTGAAAACTTTTCCCAATACCCCGCCACGCTGACTTGAAACACAGTCGGCGTCGGCAATTTTTGTGAGCTCTTTCGGGAGCTTTGGGTTGTTTAATGAAGTGTAGAATTTGCTTGAGGTTTTAAGTTAGCAGAACTTGCCGTGATTGTAATAATTGTAATAATTTTGCACCGGACTACCCAGCCAGAGGTCGCAGACCCAAATCTCTCAAAGTGCTTTGCACCCAATAAAAACACGTTCCTTCGGAGTGCGCAGGTAGGGACTTGGTCGGACAACGCATTCGTGCAGGACAGACAATACATGCACGACAGACAAATAATCCCTGGTGGGCAGTGTTGTTCCTACCTGTATAAACCTCAATTATGTTAAACATCAGTGTGTTTATACGTCTGGGCCGGGTAGAGTGTTTCTGCTTAAAGAAAAATGTGTCATGTTTTTATAAAAATCCAATTTAAACTCAATTGTTTATTACATGTCAATTTTGACTGAAAGCTTTTGTCACTGAAAGAATTCATATTCTTTGGGGCTTTCGGTAAAGTCACGAGATAGAAAATAACGTCGTAGTGTTTTCTTATTTTGTTATTTTCTTTGAACCTATCTGCGTGACTTTACCGAAAGACCCAAATACTATATTTGTTAATGCTACGTGAGTTTGGACACAGTTCTAAGCATTTATGACGGGCGATGCCTTCTGCGCAGTATCTGATGAAATTAGACGATCCAGTACCGCTGACCAGAGAGGCTTAGACTCTGTAGCAGTACCACGACGAATCCGCCGTATGAATGACGTCACCAAACCTCCCGTCCAGCGTGGCATTGTGGGAAGAGTTCAGCAAAAGTCTGAGTACTCTCCCGTTAATTTCCTCATCCAATGAGTGGAGTAATCGACGATTAAAATATTAACAAAATCTGTATTTATATATTTACGAGATTATACCCAAAAAAAACTATTATATATAAAATCGTAATATTTGTTTCGAATCGATTCGTTTATTTTCGCTTTTGGACTGATCCCATGGCGTTGAGGTAGATCCGCGTGACTTAAGAGGGAACGGGCCGGCCTCAACAAACCAGCTTTGCGCAGTGGCAGTATCGTAGCCAATGAGGTTTATCCGAGGCGCGATTATTGTTAATTGAAAACTTTTCCCAATACCCCGCCACGCTGACTTGAAACACAGTCGGCGTCGGCAATTTTTGCGAGCTCTTTCGGGAGCTTTAGGTTGTTTAATCAAGTGTAGAATTGTTTTATGTCCCACGTGTTTGATTTCATACTTTTATTCCATGAAATCAACAGCAAAGTTCAATATCTGTAAGCTGTGCCCCTTTCTCCTTCGAGACCGTCCATAAAT
>CM025670.2:5351952-5367388 GCA_014621495.2 Entosphenus tridentatus | reverse complement strand
TAGACACACAGAGAGAGACACACAAGCAGAGAGAGACAACACAGAGAGACACACAACACAGAGACACACAGAGACCCAATGCCTCAGTGTCGAGGCCTTAAATAGAGAGGGAGGGGGCAGATAGAGAGGTGGGTCTGTTGGGTTCGGCGAAGGGTCGGTAACCTACGACACCGGAGAGTCATGTTGGCACTTTAAGGACTGCAACGCGGCTTTTGAAATTCGAAAAAAAACGTCTCTTCTTCTTGTTACGTTGACTGCAGACCCCCTGACCATGGAAGTCCATGAGTTTACTATGGGCAGGGGTCGGCGACCAGGGGCTCTGCAGCCGTACGCGGCTCATTGAGGACTGTTTCGTGAAGTTATTTATTGAGGACCCACTGTCTCGTCTTCACGTGGATCGCGGCTCTTTAAATATTGAGTTCTTCACCGAATATGAAAAAAAAATGTCCCTTCTTCTTATTTTGGTTGCCGACCCCTGTGTGAGGCTAACGGGAAGGTCTCGAGCCTGCACTTGAGCCAGGGGACAGGGAGTCGACAGCACGGGCGGCTACGTGTGTGGAGTTCTAGACACGGTGGGGGGGGGAGTGGGGAAGAGGTGGGGAAGCAGAGGAGAATCAGCGACCTTCCACTGAGCTCAGGCTGACCGCGGGCTCTGACAGAAGAGCCAAGGTTGCTAGAGCAGAGAGTGCGTGGAGAAGAGTAGAGTGGTAACAGAGCGGTGAGGTTCAACTAATGCAAAGGCCCCTATCAATCCCCTGCTGCACGATGGCATTCCCATGCTGTATACGCCATAGGGGCTTGGTTGACGATACCTTCACCGTGCCGGTCAGTGTGGATCGGTGAAGCGATGGGGAAGCCACGAGCAGTTAGTTCACTCTCTGCCGATGTTAGCCGCGACGGGGGAAATCGTGGGGGTCGTTTTGACCATACTTCGCCACATCGGCCAACGCAGATTACACTGGTCAACAACAACAAAAATTCTGGCCTGGACTTTTGCAGCTGTTTTAGACTAATTTCAGGGTGCTGATTCCAAATCTGATCTCAGATTTGCTCTATCACATCTCATTTTATGCTATCGGCATACCCCATTTTCATTGATTTTACCCGAAATTAACTCTGTCACTTATGATTGCAAGTTGTTGCGAGTCAGTGACTGCTTTAGTGTCAAAATATGGTGCTGTATTTTTAGGATAGTGTGTTTATAATATCATTTTATGGAGATATCCACATTGACCGGGAGTAGAACTCGGGTCGTCGGACTCGTGGCACACCGTGACGCCACTTCACGATCCGTTTTGGTTCGAAAAAATTATTCAACGGCAGAGGCGGCGGTGACGGCGGTGACGGCAGCAACACAGTCACCCCCTCCCCCCCACCGGTTGAGTCTCTGTATTCGAAAATACTTCAAAGGACGGTGCATTTCAGTTTACCAAGCGGGTTACATTTCACCACGGGCACTGCGGGAAGACGGAGATAAATAAAGTAATGCCTACTACGCCTTCTGCCAAAGAAACTCTGCATAAATTCCCGCTGGCCCTGGGCCAGCGACAAAGACAAAAAAAATACAAGCTGGTAAGAGCCGACACAAAGTGAGCCTCTCTCCGGCTCGCTTGTGCCGATCGCCCGACGTTTCGCTTCCAGAATCAGAATATTTATTTATCCCGCAGGAGGAGGAATCCGATGAGCTATGAAGCTCTTTTTGACAGATGTCCAACAAGGGCACGGGGTCAGAACGGTTACAACAACAAACAATACACAAAACACGATAGGGGTGCAAATTATCGGACAAATCACTTTAAAAAATATATACATAAACAACGTTTTATCTTAACAGGTAAAGCCCATTGAGCTATTAGCTTATTTTCAGAAGCGACCTGGCCACAAATGATAGTTCAACAAAGTGGCCCATCATCATCATCACCACGTGGAAATGCACAGCAGCTTCTTCGGGTTCAATCCCCATCACGTTGCTGTAGAAGAAGCTCATCCGCTTGGAGAACATCACGGGGCGACATGATGGCTGACCCTCGCTCGGGCTGCGGAACCTAAAATTATTCCTCCGTATGGCAACAGTCTGTGTCGATGATGCCATAGTTGGATGTTCAGGCACTTCAACCAATCCAAGGCGGCGGTAGACGCAGTGCGGATTGCAGCGATATCGCCGGCGTGTGAGTGGATGGCCCACTTGTCGGTGATGCGTTTTATGGTTTTGGCTTTACAGGCATCTCAAACGTATTGGTGGAAGTAGCCCACCAACCCCCCACCCACCCCGTCCGTGTGAGTTCCTCTAGATCCCGAAGAAGCTAGTGGCGGCGCGTGGAGCGAAACTTCGCGCTGTACGTAGCCGACCGCGCTAATCGGGGGTGCGGGCGGAAGGGCAACAAACTAAACACAAAAAGCGGTTCTCAATAGATGATTTAAACAGGGGTGGGGAACCTTTCTTCTGCCAAGGGCCATTTGGATATTTATAACATCATTCGCGGGCCATACAAAATTATCAACTTAAAAATTACCCTGTTATATTTGGTCAAACATTTAATTAACTCGCCCCGAATGTGATGGCTGGAACTGCTTCTCTTTGGCGAGGCGTGTGATGATGTTGGCTGGTATTGATGATGTTGCTGCTACTCGCAACTGCTTTTCCAGGTTTGCTCGTAGATTTATTGAAATTCGAGTCCCGCCTGCGGCTGCCTTGGCAGGGCCACACCAAATGATCTCGCGGGCGATGTACGGCCCGTGGGCCGGACGTTCCCCACCCCTGGTTTAAAGACTCGCAGCGCAGCACAGCAGCACAACCGCGGCAAACTCACGCGGCAACGCGAGCCCCGGAGGTACCGAAATGAACGCGTTGCTGTGAAATGCTGCGATGTTACACAAAGTGCTGGGGATGCCAGCCCTGAAATAAACAATGCCACCACTTGATGGCTGATTTTGAAATATGAAACTGGTCCCCCCCCCCCCCGCTTTGCCTATTGCACAATTATCTAAAATTTATTTTTATTTACTCAGGAAAGTCTCAGCCGTACGTGAAGACTTTCATCAGGAGTCCTACGTAATAAGTGGGCGAGGGAGAGCGGTGGCACAGCGGTTGGCGCACTGCGCGATGAACCCGGCGGCCTGAGTTCGATTTCCAGCTACGACAAACATCGGTGGCGAGTGATTTATGATTTGGCATCGGGGGTAAGCACCTTCACCGCAAACCCGGATTGAGCAGCGTGGTCAACGGGGGGGGGGGGGGGGCACAACGCCACATTGTGCTCGAATCGTAAATGTCGTGGGTCCACTCTCCAACACACCACCGGTGTGCTCAACTAGTAACTAATTGGCACGTTTTGTTTACTTCGCAAACTCTTACTGATTGGCTGTGTCGGGCGGCGGCGGGTTTAACAACACATTCATATTTACGCGATACAACCCAAAAAAAATATTCATTATGAATATTGGCCGCGAAACCTACGTGTGAAGCTGCTACTGCTACGGCACTTTTAAATCTCGATTGAAAACTACTTTCTTTAGAGCTGCTTTTTGTGTTTAGTTTGTTGTCCTTCCCCCCGCACTTCCGATTAGCGCGGTTGGCTCCATACGGTCCGAAAGATGTTCAACACACACACACATGCTTCCTTGCGCACCTTTCAGAACCTTGTTTAAAAAAATTTCGCCAGGTTTGCGGGCCATACCTCGTGTGGCGTTCGGCACCGACGCGCGACGTTTCGCTCGCCGTGCTGACAGCTTCTTCAAGAAGTGATTAGCCCAACCCGCGACAATATTTGTGACACCCAATGCACACGAACCACAACGATTACGCAACTGAACAGAGAAGGCTGCAAGGTTTGGCTCAAGATAGGGTCGAGCAAAACAAAAGGACAGACGTATTAAGCAGCAAATATTAAAGCCTACTGTTCACGCAACTACGAAACAAACAAGTTCGGAAAAAATCATGCAAGGAATGTGCACAAATTTCCAACGGAACGCGGGACGACGGAAGTTCACTACGTGTCCGGACTGGATATCAATAAACTGGATGGAGGAAAAGGAGGGGGGAAGGAGAAGGAGGAGGAGGTAAAAACAAGAAGAATGGAAAATTCCGCTGACACACAGCGGCGGACACGGAGGATGGGCACTCACCTCCCGGCTCCGATTGCTAAAAAGAAAAAAATGGTCCAGTGCCAGGCGAGGCCTCTGCCAGTTTGACATTTGAGGAGCGGTCCGAGCACCCTCGAGCCAGGTCCCGATCCGGTGGCGCGCAATCCGGTGCCAACTTTGGCGGAAGCGTCAAAAATAATCCGGGGGACGTACAAGTATAACTAAAAGTTTGTAAAACGCCGGTGCCTACTTCCGCCGCCGAGGAGGGGCAAGTGAAATTCCGCTCGCGCGTGGAAGAGCTGGACGGATTGTTGGATTGCGAGACTGGGAGAGATGGCGGTGGTTGTCAAAGACCTTCATCCAGTTGTGGATAGATCATGGTTACTGCTGCTGATGGTCATGATAGGGGCATTAGCATGCATCACCCCTATTCATGACCCTCGCATACAGGATTTAGAATTCACGTTTTTGTTCCAGTCAAGGTCAAGAGGTCATCATGGCCAACGCTTCCAAGGCCACCACGCCTGCCCCTTGCTTCCTTCCTTCCACAAGATCTTGTCGCCATCCCTCTTAACATTATCACACCGAGTTACGCAACATTTCACGAATTAAAAAATACAACCGTCGATGTCAATTCGAATCAGCTGAAATGCCCCTCCCACCTCTTAAAGGAGACGCAGAGACAGACACTGGCAAAGGTCAGGCCACCCTGGTTAAGCCTGTGAGTGCACAGGAATTACCCCGTGCAAGTTACCGAAGCGTTGTTTGATAAAAGAGAAGGTCACAGCTCAGAATCTGCTAATACACCGGTGGGGTGAAGTAGTAACTAATTGGCGCGTTGTTTACGTGATAAACCTCACCGCCTGCCGGGTGGTGGAGGGTTACGACACATTTATACTTACGCGATCTAACCCAAAAGCCTTTATTATGAATAACACTGGTCGTGAAAGCCTACGTGTTAAACTTCTGCTAAGTAAAACAAAAATACAACAATGCTCGCATTTAAATAACCACTCGTAACGTCGTGCCCACCAGCAGGCCGGTGCTGCGTCACTTTGTGCCACACAGGGGCAGCTGCCATCAGGGGGTCCCCCCAGACCAGGGGACGGCAACTAAAATAACAAAAACTCCTCAACATTTCAAAAGCTGCAATGCAACGTGACACACGCGAGACGGCGGTCCTGGATAAAACATCGTCACGAAGCGGTCCCTAAAAGATCCGCAACTCAGCTCCGGAGCCGCAGGTCACTGACCGCCGCCCTCGACTAAAACAACGAATAGAACCTATTCTTGGTTCTTTCGGTAAAGTGAAGTGACTTTACCGAAAGAACCAAGAATATGAATCCCTGCAGTCACGAAAGCTTTAAATCAAAACGAATAGAACCGACAGCTGTGGGCACCGGAATAATTGAGGCGGAGATGCGACGCGCTCTGATGATGCTGGGGGATTCGTTCAAAGCAGGCACGCCACAAATTCACGATCCGTAATCCCTATTCTCCACGACAACCACTCCAACGGCGGCAACAACGACGGCGATCACGACGACCATGACGACGACGGTGGTGGTGGTGGTGGTGGCGCAAAACGGTAATGAAGATGGACAACCAACGACAAGGGGCTGAGGGTCGGCTGTCGACGATAACGATGACGAAGCCGCTATTTTAATCAACACCGACCGGCTCAGCGCCACGGCTCCCGTCCAGCGGATTGAACTGCTGACCGCCACAAAGCCCCAACCAATACTGCCCCCCCAACCCCGCCGCCCGCCTACCCGCCCCCCCCCCCCTGGCTAAGTCCGGCGTGCGATGAATAAGCCACGCACGCAGGTGCCTTCTTTGGCAGGTGCCTCGCGACCGTCGCGGATTTCCAAACTTTTTTAAATCCTTTATATTAAGTTCACTTGCTTGCTTGCTTGCGCGCTTACAACCGTGCAAATCTTTCGGTCGTTTTTTAACCCACTTCCCGTGATCCAATCGAGCTGACATTTTCCACACAAACTCGTTGTGCGTGACAATTAATGTTCGTGAAAAAAGAAATTCCAAAATTTTACACTTTTTAGTACAAAAATATTATATTTAATTACCAATTGCTTAATGCTTGCGCTGCAATCATCTGATCCATAGGTGGCAGCCATCTCAAGCCAGATGACGAAAGGACTCTAGCCGCCACGCATATAAAGGATTTATAGTGAAAAACTTAGTTTTTACGGGTTAATCTTTTTTTCTTTGCTCCTGGCGCTCGACGTTGTCCGTTGCCCCCGCACGGCCGCCCCACGCCCGTGTGGAGCATCGGGCGAGCGCCGGATTGCTGCTGTGTGAAAACAATGTCAAGAGTGATTTTATTGACCCCCCCCCCCCCCCCTTAAGACGGTCACCCCATCGCGCGCTTTGTACATGTTTTTGTTTGTTGCGGTTGCACCCGATTCAAGAGCCGAATGGCTCACAGGGCTATACCTAATACATGAAACTGAATCTGTCGCAAGACTGAAGGATGGCGATGACTTGGGGAGTCCTCCCTACAGGAGTGGATACACAATGGCTAATGATGATAATTAATCATAGTGACATGCCTGCTATAAGACAATCATCTTTTAACGCAGTTCTTAGTAGTTCTGTTCTGCTTCTGCGGCCGTCTGGAATGCTCTTCCTTGCCGATATCATAGGAGCCACTGGAGCTATGCACTTTTAAGTTATCTACATTGAAAATGTAATTCTTTAGAACTGCTTGTTGTGTTCAGTTTGCTGTTCTTCCCCCGCACCTCCGATTAGCGCCGTTGGCTACGTATGGTGCGAAAGAAGTTCACCCTACATACGTACAGAATTTAAGACATGGTAACCTTACAAAGGTCGCCCTGTGAATTGGAAACAAGAAGTCGAGAACTCTACACTCTACCTCGGGCCATGCTTACAGCAACATCCGTGTCAAATTGCAAGGCGAGTCAGTGGATCTGTATGTGTTTACACATACAGATATAAACACATACGAAGGCGAAGATCCCCCGTATAGCCTATAGAGGCAGTAGGGGCAAGTGCCGCTAGCAATCAGCTATGAAGGCCGGAACGGCGCACGACGGGGCGGTGTGGTCAGCCCCCACGCCCAGCCGCCTTTGTCTCCCCAGTGCTGATGTTTCCACACCGTACAAAGTTCTCATATAAGGCTGGGGGGGAGGCCCAGGTCCGGGTGACATATTCGCCACTGATGTTGCCTATACGCGGGAATCGAACCCAGGTCAATCAGGTACAATAGCCAAGTGCCCTAACCACCGTGCCACCAATCGCCCGTAAAACCTAAAATCTCCACAACACGCGCCACGCTTAACCCCCAAGGAATGTCGTCAGATCAATTTCGTCAGATCTCTGCAGCTAATCGGGTTTGCGCCTGGCTAGCGATTGAACGGGCGGCCACCAAGCGCAACGGTTGGCATAGTCTGCGAGGATTGATGTCGCGGGTAGTACAGCAAACCATCCTTCGTTGTTCCGTACTCCTAAGCAGAGCCGGCCCAGCCACTAAGCGACCCTTGCAATTGCAAAGGGCCCCGTGGCCAGCAGAGGGCCGTCTAGAGTCACTGCTAGCGAGTGGGTGAAAAAAAATCATACATCAAAGGGGCCTCCAACCAAATTTTGCTTAGGGCCCCCAAAGGTCTAGGGCCGGTTCTGCTCCTACGCCCTCTTGTTTTCACTAACGAACGGTCAAACAACAACAACAACCCACGCACATCGCTACGTGTGGATCGATGGGGGAGGCCCTCACACGGCAGCTATATCGGGTGGGTAAGGGTTCATTGGGTATCTCGCGAATCGCCGCGCCGCCCGCTCTGTGAGATATCGATGGCGGTACATGTAACCCACGGTGGAGATGCGATGTTGGTTCGCAGCTGCTGTTGAGCGGTAAGCAGTAGCGGCAGGAGCAGCTGTTAAGAAAGAAAACGATTTCATGGGACCTCCATTGCCAGCGCCAAAATATGATAATAGGTTTCCCCCTTTTTTCTGGCAACAAAACAGATGTTAAAACACCAAACTAAAACCTTTTACAAGGCATCGTGTCTGCATTAACCACAGTACTTGTGGTCAGAATGCAAAGAAAAAACATACTCCGATAATATATGCATATATTTTCAGAGTATGTTTTTTTATATATGCATTACTCTGATCATATATGCAGAAATTCTCAGAGTATGTTTTTAATATATGCATTACTCTGATAATATATGCAGCAATTATCAGAGTATGTTTTTTGTTTGCATTACTCTGATAATATATGCAGGAATTATAGTATGTTTTTTGTTTGCATTACTCTGATAATATATGCAGGAATTATCAGAGTATGTTTTTTGTTTGCATTACTCTGATAATATATGCAGGAATTATCATAGTATGTTTTTTTTTGCATTACTTTGATAATATATGCTGAAATTATCAAAGTATGTTTTGGTTTGTATTATTCTGATAATATATGCAGACATTATCAGTGTATGTTATTTGTTTACATTCCGACCACAAGTATTGTGGTTAATGCAGACATGGTTCCTTGTAAAAAGGTTTAAGTTTGGTGTTTTAACATCTTAACACCAAAAAAAAAATGGGAAAACCTATTCTCAAACAAACGATTGTTTATCCTGGCCAAGAGATCGACCCCACCCCCCACCACTGCGTGGGCTCGTGTTTGCGCGCGCCACGATGTCTTCTCTCGGCACGCGTAACAAAACAACAACAACAACAAAACGCGGAATGAGATGCGATCGCAAAACAACAACTCAAGTGGTGGGATAGGCGCAGTGGTTAGCGCGCTGCACTGTTACATTGCCGGTCATTGCAGCCGATTAACGTCCCCGCACGCTGTTCCGGGAATTGTTTTGGCACGACACATTCATCTCCTCGCCTTATATTTCTCTTTTTATTTATAAACAAAACACCTGTTCGTGGGATTATAGGAAGAGGGTTTGCAACACGACAGCATTATTATTATGGATAGGCGTACTCTGGGCTCTCGGTGGCAGTGCCTTACGCCAATAATTATCCCTATGACAAACCGGACTGGCCGCGGCAGAAATTATCGATTGAGAGGTTGAAGCCCTCCTCACCAACCAGGCATTGACCGTTGGGGTGAAGTATGGTTTAAAAAAAACTCTTCAACAAACAGGCATGGCGTGTAAGGGCCTTCATCAATTGGTGGATTTTATTTCTATATTACAGAACTACTAAGAACTGCGTTAAAAGATGACTGTCTTATAGCAGGCATGTCACTATGATTAATTATCATCATCAGCCACTGTGTATCCACTCCTGTAGGGAGGACTCCCCAAGCCATCGCCATCCTTCAGTCTTGCGACGGATTCAGTTTCAGTTTAATTTATTTGGCATAGCCCTGTGAGCCATTCGGCTCTTGACTCGGGTGCAACCGCAACAAACAAAAAACATGAACTAGAAAACATCTTAAAGTGACTATGTGACTATGTGCAAACAGAAAATCCAAGAAAAGACAGCAAAATATTGCAGAGAAGGCACCGTACACCAACGCTGTTTGCAAAAATCCCAGTGGGATGCAAGTCAAACAACAACAACCACAAGACAACTTAGATTAAGGCCATCAGTCTAACTCCGTACTACAACAAACAAACATGGCCAAACCAAAAAACTTTTCGAAATCACCAAAATAAAGCCATAAAAGCAATGTAACAGTGATCATAGGAACTGTGACCGAATTTTCACAATAAACGACATCAACAACATGTACCACCAAAATCCTGCAGCCATAGCTGGCTGCATGAGTCAACAATCCATTGACCTCCCGCACACAAAATATATTTCATCCTTCCACCTCCACGATGGACAAGTCTCGTTCTTCAATGCAAGGCCTGTGGGCTCTTGGGGGCCCCTGGTGTCCATGTGTGAATGTTAGTTTAACACGTGGGAGGCTTTCGCGACCAATATTATTCATAATTAACGTTTTTTTTGGGTTATAAATGCGTCGTAACCCTCCACCACCCGACACGGCCAATCAGCAAAAAAAGTGTCACGTTGAGAAAAGACAAAATAGTTCACTGCTTTAGCCCACCGGTGTGTTGAAGCGTGAAACCACAACATTTACAATGTTTCAGTAGCACGACGTTTCGCTGGTAATTGCATCCAGCATCATCGGGCAATTCGCCAGAATGTGGTCACACACACAAATGTGTCAACACCCCATCGTGCTGTCAAACCCTAATGGATTCTAATGCGTGGCGGCCCTCAAATTGATGTCTTATCGGCCAAAGTGCCCCCCCACCCACCCCCTGAAAATGAGTGAAGAACACTGGCATGGACGGTCTTCCCTTTCGATTTAAAGCTTTCGTGACTGCAGGGATTCATCTTCTTGGTTCTTTCGGTAAAGTCACGTAGAATGGAAATAATAAAATAAGAAAAATAAAACGTCGTGAGAATTATTTTATGTTTTATTTTCATTATTTTATTATTTCCATTTCTTCGTGACTTTACCGAAAGAACCAAGGTGTCTTCCCTGTGTTGATTGCCACTCCATGATTAGACTCGACCACTGACCATCATTGCTTTCTAGGTATGACAACAAAGATGTTTACTTAACTTTGGTAAATAAAAGTAGAGCAGAGATGGCGTGATGTGACCAAAGATATTTTTAATGATGAAAACATCTCAGCCACCACCACCACCGCCTCACTGCCATCTGCGAGTGACAGTAGTTGCTTTCTCCAGTACAACAGAATATCAGAATCAGAGTTTGTATTCACACTGGGAAAACCCGATGAGCAATCAAGCTCTTCTTCTTGGTTCTTTGTCAAGAAGCTCTTCGCCCCTCCATCCTAACATAAATAGTCGCTCCAAGCCTGGGCGTTCCATTCAGACTCTGTCTCCTTGACAGACGTGTTCTCCACCTGAAGACGGCTGCTTGCGTTGGGGCCGAAACGTCGTGAGAATTATTTTATTATGTTTTATTTTTATTATATTATTATTTCCTTCTACGTGACTTTACCGAAAGAACCAAGAAGATGAATCCCTGCAGTCACGAAATAAGCTTTAAATCGAAAAATAAAATCAAGCTCTTGTTCACAGACGTCGTCTTTCACAGATGTCCTCCTGGACAAGGCCATAGATTCTCACTGGACGGATTTCAGTGAGTGAGCGAGCAACAACAGCGCACGTTGGAACCAGAGGAGAGAGATGTTGGACTGCTGCCAGGTAGATATCTATTAGGAGCGGGTGGTGCAGTGGTTATCGATTATGTAGCCCACCCCCCCGCCTCATTCCCGCCGCCTTGACCAGCGAGGTGAAGTATGATCCATCAGAATGAGGTGAAGTATGGTTAAAGAACTCCCACGAGCCCGATCAGAACGCGTTGGTGGTGTTGGTGGTGGTGTTGGTGCGGCCCCCATCCAAGCAGCGGACTTGACAAAAGGCGGGGCAGTAACGGCGTGACCCGCGGTTGTTTTATGAACAACAACTCACGACGACAACAACAACAAAGAGCGGCGCGAGGGGAGGGGGGAGTGCGCGTTACCTTGACTCCCAGGGGCAGCAGCGGCGTCGTCGTGTAAACAACCCCCCACAATGCACCGCTCCGATCGGTTTGTTTACTGGGCGCGAGGCCACGCCCCCGCCCCGCGACGAGACCACGCCCACCTTGGTGACTAGCCACGCCCATTGTCGCGAGGCCACGCCCTCAGTTTCCGATCTGCCCACTAGACCACGCCCACTGAGACGAGGCCACGCCCCGTTTCCGGTCAGTTCACTAGGCCACGCCCACTGAGACGAAGCCGCGCCCTCATTTTCCGGCCCGCTCGCTAGGTCACGCCCACTGAGACTAAGCCACGCCCACAGTTTCCGGTCCGTTCACTAGGCCGCGCCCATCGAGACGAAGCGACGCCCCCAGTTTCCGCGCTGCTCACTAGGCCACGCCCATGGCTATGAAGTCACACCCCCTCACGCTTCCGGCCCGGTTTAACGAGACCACACCTACTAATAGGGTTTTTCCCCTTTTTTCTGGCAACAAAACTGACACCTTTTGTTTGCATTGACTGCAAGTATTGTGGTTAATGTTAGCATGATTCCTTGCAAAAGGTGTCAGTTTTGTTGCCATAAAAAAGGGGAAAACCCCTATTAGTATATTTGGTACTGGCAAAGGTCCTATGATGAGACCACGCCTCCTAATCGCAAGCCTCCCCACCCACTCGCCAATAGAAAACGCACATTAGCACGCCCTCCTTCCTCCAGGATCCGCCCCTCTAGACCACGCCCACGTAGACGAGACCACGCCCATCTGCCCAACAGATCCCTCGAGAAATCCGATGAGCCTATGAAGCTTATATTTTTGGTTATTTCGGTAAAGTCACGTAGATAGAAAAGAAAAAAATAACACAAAATTAACACACTGAAAATAATAAAAGCAAAAAAATCTATTATATTTATATATTTTTTTATATCTACGTGACTTTACGGAAAGAACCAAAAATATGTTGTGTGATTTGTTGACCTTTCCGTAACTTTGCACTGCTATCGCGTTTTTGTATTGTTTGTTGTTATCGTTCTGACCCGCCCCCACTGGACATAGGCAAAATACTCTCTTGAGGTGCTTCTCGAGAGCTCCCTCGAGTGAGATGAGTGGCGTGGACAAGACGACTGAACATCTGTAGGGGGAGGGGGGGAAGAGCTTTATAGCTCATCGGATTCCTCCTGCGCTGTTTGGGTCTCATTCTGTTTGGGCCACTCGACCACGCCCACCTAGGCGAAGCCACGCCCACAGAAGAACGAGGCTCCGCCCATCCGCCACTAGACCACGCCCGTCGTTCAGAGGTCACGCCCATCGCGAGATGTCACTCTTGAGGGTCAACTTCTGTGATCATGAGTGTGGTGTTATTGTCCTCATGGAGGAGGCTCGTGAAGGACGCTGCTGTTGGAGGCAGTCGCTCTCCAGCAACGACGGAGAGCAGAGGAGCGACGCTCACAACAACGAGCGGAGCGCCGGGCGGATAAAATTGGGGGGGGGGGGGAGTACGGCTGGGTGCATCTACCGGTCATCTCAGTCAAGTTAATGTATTAGGTATAGCCCTGTGAGCCATTCGGCTCTTGAATCGGGTGCAACCGCAACAAACAAAAATCAAAAACATGAACAAGAAAACATATTAAAGAACAGAAAATCCTAGAAAAGACAGCAAAATCTTGCAGAAAAAGCACCGCACACCAACGCTGTGTGCAAAAATCCCAGTGGGATGCAAGTCAAACAACAACAGCCAACCCACGGCGCCTGCTGCGTCTGTACCCGAGACCTCCTCCTTCAACGTGGCCTCAAAGTGCACCTGGCCTGGCACAGGCCCCTTGGTGACGTCACCGCTACTTCGGAGCGAATGGCTGTTGTAGTTAATTGTGTACCACTGCCAACGTAGCATCAGCAACACCAGATCATTTGATTTATAATCTGGCTGTGTGCGTACAATGTTGGGCAACTCCATAAAGCAGGGGAGAGGTGGACAGGTGAGGTGACGAAACCGTGTTTAGGTGTTCTCTCAAAACTCACCTGTTTCGCCTGGCATACACATACATTACTATATTTTGCCACTGGTAAAGGAGGTCTCATAGTGTAAATGCTTACCCCGAGCTCTCAATACTCTGATAGTGCACTGTTTTTGAGTTGTACGCCTTTTGGCGTCATCTGGTCCAACACCAATGGAGACTAGGCTCTAAGAAAAGCTGTCTCGGGTGTGGACCAATCAACTTCAAGGACAGTGCATATCATTATCATCAGAGTTGTTTCTTTTTGTTTGCATTTTAACTGCTTGTGTTGTGGTTATTGCAAACATGATCCCTTGTATAAAGGTGTCAGTTTTTGTACCAGTTTAAAGGGTAAAAACCTATTACTATACACATACCTGTCAACCCTTATCAGTGCCAACCTTATTACAGATCAATTCCGACCTTATTGGTCACCCCGTGCTCCTTAAATCTCAACATTCATCCTACAAAGTCCCATCACAAGGGAGAAACACAAACAAATAGACAAACATCGACAAGAATACGGGTGAACCGTATGGGTTGACAGGTATGCATACACTTCCCATGTATGACCAGTGGACTTTGGACTTTATAGTGCCGTATTTATATTTCCTAACCACTGAGACTCCTGCATGAACTGCGCCTAATACATGTCAATTATTATTACTAGGTGTATGAAAGAAGAAAAACTCGCGAGAAAATTAATACATTTTGAGCATTCGAAAGTGACTCAAATTCCGGATAGGAGACCCCAGGAGATGGCGAGATATTGCTGTTTGAAGCACTTTATAAATAAAGGCGAGTGGATGTCAAGTGCCATCTGTGTTGACTTGGCAACAGAAACTACCCCACTCCCCCAACGCCACCCCCTAATAACAATACAAAAATAACTCAACACATTCGCCAATAACACGGCCTCAAAAGGGAGGGGGAAAAAAACAGGTGACGTTTCGGGCAATAGCCCTAAGCGATGCTTGTGAGTTGGTGCTGGAATAAAGATGTGTTGAAGGTGGCGCATTGTAGTTCGTGTAAGTTGTGTGTACATTAAACTTCTTTCGCATCGTACGTAGCCAACGGTGCTAATCGGAGGTGCGGGAGGATGAGGATAAAGGGTGAGTTAGTTGTGATAAAGGTTTGGGGGGGGAGACGAGCTAGGGATGCGAGCCGTCGGTTCTACGGTGTGCGGTGGTCGGGGGTTTATCACGAGGGGTGGTCATCGTCTTCGCATCGCGTTGTGACCCAGGATGAAGTCAGCTTGACATCTGAATATCGCAGCTGCGCGTGATCGTGACACCAGCGACTGAAGTGGGCCCCCTCCCACGGCCCTTCCCCCCAATGTTGACGCTGCGATTTGGCATCTTCTCGATCATTCTGTCGCTCCTTGTACGCGTTAAAAGTCGCTCGATTTTTTTTTATATGTCGCTGGGATTCGATTTTTCTTCTTCCCATCTCTCTCGCCGGGAAAACACGCACTCACCTACCTCTCATCTCACTCCACTCCCCTCCACGCACTCTCCTGCTTCTCCCCTCTCATCCACACTCTACTCCCCTCCACGCTCTCCCCTCTCATCTCCCCTCTCATCTCACTCCACTCCCCTTCCACACACTCTCCTACCTCTCCCTTCTCATCTCACTCTACTCCCCTCCACGCACTCTCCTACCTCTCCCCTCTCATCTCACTCCACTCCCCTTCCACACACTCTCCTACCTCTCCCCTCTCATCTCACTCTACTCCCCTCCACGCTCTCTCCTGCCTCTCCCCTCTCATCTCACTCTACTCCCCTCCACGCTCTCTCCTACCTCTCCCTTCTCATCTCACTCTACTCCCCTCCACGCACTCTCCTACCTCTCCCCT
>CM025670.2:5339169-5351942 GCA_014621495.2 Entosphenus tridentatus | reverse complement strand
CTACTCCCCTCCACGCACTCTCCTACCTCTCCCCTCTCATCTCACTCCACGACCCCTTGCACACACTCTTCCACAGTCGACAGGGGAGGGAGGAGGGGGCCACCGTAAGCGCACACGTGGCCCAACGTGGCTTTCGGCGGCGGATCAAATTCAAATCTCCCGCGCGAACGACGCCCCTCCCCTGCCCACCCCGCCCACAAGCGCGGCTTCCCCCATTGGTCGCCGCGCCCGTGACGTCGCGCGTGACCCGCCCCTTCGAGCACTCCTCACTCAACATGGCGGCGATGAGGCTGGTGAAGGTAAGGGGCAGGGGCCGTGGTTGACCTCTGCGTTGCGTCCTTAAGCCGCGGCGGTCAACTCCGACGTAAGAGTCAGGCGCTACGTCGGCAATGCGATGCGCATTGAGGCACGAGCTTCTCGGTAAATATCGAGGTCGGAAACGGGAGGAATAAGCGGCGAGGGTGGGGGTGGTGGGGTCACTCGCCGTAGCGGTAGTTGGCGCGGTAAACCGGGCATCGCGATCAGGCAAGAGCGTAGGCATCGATACCGGCCAGGCCGCGGCTAATTGTGCTCTGCGTTCTGCCCGCTCTGTCTCCTGTGATCAATGAATTATTGCCTCGCTGCTTCAAGATATTATTTCCAGCGTACCTCTTCGCTGGCTGCCTCAGGATAGCAGCGTAAATTCCACATTGCGGTGACGTGGCCAGTGCATCCATCCATATGCCGCTTGCGAACGAGACGACACCACTTTACCGTAACATCCTTACGGGTTCTCAACTGGTCACGCGAAATCAACTTTAATAACAAGACTAGCGCTGTTATTTCTTACGAAGTGGTACGAGCTTTTATCGACCGCGCGTGATGATGGTGGTAATTGCCTTGGGGTTGTAAATTAAACTCCGCTGGCTGTCCAGAGACAGTGGTGTTACGGTGAGGACAGGTCAATCTGGATTTGACGTTTTCGTGGCTGCAGGGATCCATACACTTTGATTCTTTCGGTAAAGTCACGTAGGTAGAAAGTAAAATAAATCACGACGTTTCGGGCGCAACAAAAGCGTCCGTCATCAGGTGGGACAATCACAGAGTGAGGACAGGTCAGTAGTGACAGTCGCTGTCACTTAAAACTTACTTGTAGGTATTTTTCAGAAGTGACCTGGCTATCACAAATGATAGCTCAACACTGTGGCTTTTCATGTGGAAATATTAGCAGCCAAATATTCTAAACGTGTTTCTTCAATTTAAACGTGGAGGGGAAATAAACCGGAGGACCCGGAGAAAAATCCACGCAAATTCCAAATGTACAGGTGTCAGGGTTGGGTTCTAACCCACGACCTCCTGTATACCAGGCGAGGTAGTTAACATCTCCTAGCCACCGTCATGATGATGAGAGAGAGAGACACGCAAACTCCAAATATACAGCAGCAGGCATTGTCAGAGTTCGGATCGAACCCACGACCTCCTGTATACCAGGCGAGGTAGTTAACATCTCCTAGCCACCGCGGTACTAAACATGGTGGTAAAGTATGGTCAACAAACCATGTGACTAAAGTTTGATTTGTTTAACCATGAGAAAACGAAAGAAGCCAAGTTTAGTCTCAATTTGCAGGCGTGACCTGGGGTTACAAAGGAAGCCTTCATCCAGCAGTGGATTGACAAAGGGCTGTAAATCAGAGGTGCATTATCTCTCTTTTTTTGGAGAGGGAGACGGAGTTACGTAAGGTACAGTTATGCAACTGCAGCACTGTACTATATCTGCGTGCGTGGTGTGACCACTGTCCATTTATGTAACCTGCCAGCAAGTTTCGTGGTGTTGAATAATACGTAAATGCAACTGTTTAATTTTGCTCGTGTGCCATTACAAACGGGTCACATTCTACGAGTTGTACGGGCTTCGCTGTGGCCAGCAGAGGGCAGCACGGCAACGTCCATTGTCAAAGGTGAAGGCGTAACCCAGCAATGTCACAATCAGAATATTTATACTGGTAGGAACCCACTGGTTCCACCAGCCCACAGGGGATTATTGTGTCCGTCCGTCCGTCGTGCAGGGAGGGGCTGAGTGGGGAGGGTGGGGAGGGGCTGGGTGGGGAGGGGCTGGGTGGGGGTGGGAGGTGGGACTGGGTGGGGAGGGGCTGGTCACCCCGTGGTGCCCTTATAAAACTCAAAGTTTAACCTACTCACGCCGGCTTGTGCCCGCCCTCACAGCCGGCCATATTTGCGGAATACACCACGCCGCCGTTGACCCTGGCCATTGACCGAGCAACCCAACGTTCCTACCAGCTCCCTCCGCAGGAATGTGTTACTGGAGGAATCCGATGAGCTATAAAGCTCTTTTTCACAGACGTCCAGTAGTATTGTCCACGCCACTGCTGGCGAGAGGGTCTCCACTTTAGGGAGCTCTAGAGAACCACCTCAAGAGGGTACTTTGCCTACTCTTCCACACTGGACCAGGCATGTCGTGAAAGGCGGCAGGATCCACACTTTTGGCCCACCACCACAAGCGACCCGGCTGAGGGAAAGATGCCATCGGCTCGATCTCCCGGCGTGGCAGTTGAATCATTGGCACAAGTCTCTTACACACCCCTTCTTCTGTTCACTAAATCAGTATAAATGGTTGCGCAACATGTAAGTCGATGGGCACGTTGCATGTGTCGGGGTAAAAGTGTGGGTATGCCCACCACTGCCAAAGGCGTCTCGGCAACGTGGAAGAGAAGGCAGATAATGCCTCCCAAAGCCTCCGTCTCATGGACGCCCTTCCGAGAGCAGTGACGTAATCATGTAAGTACAGGGCTACATAGCAATACCTACCTTTACTTGCCGGTCAAGGTTCGTCCACCCGCACTATACATGGAGAGGACGTGCTGTAATACAACCAAAACAACGCACGGCTATACGCACCGCCCATGCGCGGACACACAGTGGCGTCATCTTTTCACCACCCCCCCACCCCCCCTGCGTGATCGCGCGCAGGATGGGCTGGTGGCGCTGGTGACGGGGGGAGCGTCAGGGCTGGGCCGCGCCACGGCGGAGCGCGTGGTCCGCCAGGGCGGCCGCGCCATCCTCGTGGACCTGCCCTCGTCAGACGGCGCCGCAGTGGCGCGCGAGCTGGGGGACGCCTGCGCCTGGGCGCCGGCCGACGTGGGTACCGCACCGCCGGCAAACTGTGTAGCGCCGGCGTCGCCAAACCGCCATGGACATCGCGGCGACTGATTTTGACACCGTAACCAGCACCACCACCGCCAGCACCACCGCCAGCACCACCGCCAGCACCACCGCCAGCACTGTCACCAGCACTGCCAAGGCCACCGGTCTCATCAACAACACCGCTGCCACCATCAGCAATACCGAGGCCACTCCTGATGTTGCCAGAGCTATGGATGCCACCGCCGCTGACACCACCGGCACTACTGAGAACCAGCGACACCACTCGCGTCATCGCTCGCCACCAACACCACCACCAACAACACTACCGATACAGAGATTAACTTCACGATATTCAATCAGCCGAGAATTAAGTTAGTGGGGCATTAAAATCACCACCACTGCCATCACTATTGCCACCACTACCACCACTGTCTCCAAACAGGGCCGTTGTGAACCTGGTCGTGTGTGTGTGCATGTTGGGTAGGGAGATGTCGTGTAGCGGTTAGCGCGCTGCGCTGTGAAGCCAGCGACTTGAGTTTGATTCCCGCTCACGGCCACCAACACCAGTAACAATTATCTTAACTGGTTCTGGGTCTCCCCTAGGTCGATTCAACCTCAAATGAGTACCTGGTGTGGTGGTGTGTAAAAATCGCCACCGGGGAGACAAAGGCGACCGGAGCGTGGTGCTGACCACCCACGCCCTCGTGCGCCGTACCGGCCTTCATAGGTGCTCGTTAACAGCACTTGCCCCAACAGTCTGTTCATGCTATACCGGGGATCATTGTCTTTGTTGGGTGGGAGCAGGTGACGAGTGAGGAGGAGGTGGGGGCGGCGGTGGCCTTGGCGCGGGAGAAGTTTGGCCGTCTGGACGCGGCCGTGAACTGCGCGGGTATCGCCATCGCCCTCAAGACGTACAACTTCAAGCGCAACACCGCACACGGGCTCGCTGACTTCCAGAGAGTGCTGCATGTGGGTCACCATCACCAGCACCATCAGCACCATCAGCACCACCAGCACCATCAACACCACCCGCACCACCAGCACCACCAGCACCACCAGCACCACCATCACCACCACCGGCACCACCAACACCGCCATCACCACCAGCACCGCCATCATCGGTGGAACCAGCACCGTCAACACCTTCACCAACACTTTCACTACCTTCATCACTGGCAACACCAATGCTACCACCAGCACCATGATCACCAACGATGTTTGCCGATGTTGCTGTTGATGGTTGCGATGCATGCGGGTGACCGTGGTGGTGATGTTGACGGTGACGATGGTTGCGGTGCACAAAAGTAAACGTGGTGGTCTTGACGACGACGACGTTGATGACGACGGTTGCGGTGGACAATGGTGAACGTGGTGGTGATGTTGATGACGGCGGTTGTGGCGTGTGCAGGTGAACGTGGTGGGCTCGTTCAACGTGATCCGTCTGGCCGCTGGCGAGATCGGGCGTAACGAACCGGACTGCTCGGGACAGCGCGGGGTCATCGTGAACACGGCCAGCGTGGCCGCGTACGACGGGCAGGTGTGACCCACGCGGGTTATGTACACAACGATCCCCGTTCACCGCTAAGGGGCGGTTATGTCACCACAGCACTTGTGCCATGCTAGCTGGAAAGACAAAGATCCCCCGTTTAGCCTCAACAGACTTTTGGGGCAAGAGCACCTGTGAAGGCCGGCATGAGTGGTAATGTTTACACATCGGACCAGGTGCACATGTATACTCATGTGTTTTGTGTATATTCATGTTTGTTCATACGTGTGCAGACAGTGCATATTTTATGCATGTGTATGCGTATGCTTGTGTGTGGGGAGCGCTAGGGAGCGATGGTGCAGCGGTTAGCGCCCTGCACTAATAACCTGGCGACCCAGGTTCGATTCCCCCTCACGGCCAACACCAGTGACGATTATCTGAACCGGTCCTGGGCCTCCCCTAGGTCGACTCAGCCTTAAATTAGTACCTGGTGCGATGTGTAAACATTGCTACTAGGGAGACAAAGGCGGCCGGGCGTGGTGTTTTTTTTTGGGAAGCGCTGGTGTAGTGGTTACTGCACTGCGCTACACAACCCAGCGACCAGTTTGATTCCCACTTACGGCCAACACCATGAGCGAATATCTCAACTGGTCTTGGGGCTCCCGGAGGTCAACTGCCTTAAAAAACGTACCTGGTGCTGTGTATATAAAACATCAGCACTGGGGAGACAAAGGCGGCCGGGCTTGCTGGTGGCCACCCACCCCCTCATATGCTGATCCGGCCTTTGTAGGTGCTCGCGAAAAGCACCTACAAAGGCCGTTGTCTATTCCTCTGTATGTGTATCTATCTGCCAGTCATCTCAGTCAACCCATGGCACCTGGGTCTGTCCTGTGACCTGCCAGCGGGCGTTCAACACTTCACGTGACCTTAAAGTGCACACAGCCTGGCATGATCGCCGTGGTGACGTCACCGCCACTTGGTCGCGAATGGCGCTTTTTGTTGCAGTGTATACGTCTGTCTCTGCGTGCATCTGCGTGTTTCTGTGTGTCTTGTCGATATTGTACGATGCACAGGTTGGCCAGGTCGCCTACTCGGCCTCCAAGGGCGCCATCGTGGGCATGACGCTGCCGATAGCGCGCGACCTGGCGCCCCAGGGCATCCGCGTGATGACCATCGCTCCCGGTGAGGCCTCCAGAGAGTGCGCGATCGCATCTAAACACACCCCGTCTCAGAGTTCTAACGTCCACTCCTGGTCGTCTCCAATCCGTACGTCATCATCATCGACAGCTGTGGTTGAGGCAACAATGATGTCGAGTAAAAAAAACTGTCATTCGCAGAAACATCACGGGATTAGGTGGGTTACCCCCCGCCCCCCCCCGCCAAGAAATTCACCGCGTGACTTACAATAAGTCACGCGCTGAATTTCAGGAAGTGCCCAATCTGACGTGTCGCCACAGCCACTTCCAAGATGCCACTTTAAGTCTGAATTCAAATTCACGAATTCCATGGCCACCATGGTCAATCCAATTCCTGGATGAAGGCCTCCTCCCCAAGCCGTCGCCATCTCTCAAGTCCTTGCAATACACACATTGTCCTGCGGAGGGAGCTGGTAGGAACGTTGGGTTGCTCGGTCAATGGCCAGGGTCAACGGCGGCGTGGTGTATTCCACAAATATGGCCGACTGTGAGGGCGGGCACAAGCCGGCGTGAGTAGGTTAAACGTTGAGTTTTATAAGGGCACCACGGGGTTTTTTGTTTGTATGTATATCTGTTAATGTGTCTAAACAAGTCTGTGTGCTTGTATATCCGTGTCTGTCCATCCTTCCAGGCTTGTTTGCGACGCCGCTACTCATGACGCTGCCCGAGAAGGTGCGCGAATTCCTGGCGCGCCAGGTGCCTTTCCCCAGCCGCCTGGGTGACCCCTCCGAGTACGCGCAGTTGGTACAGTCCATCTTGGAGAACCCCATGCTCAATGGGGAGGTCATCCGGCTGGACGGCGCCATCCGCATGCAGCCTTGACTCGCGAGGGGAGTTGGTGAGGAGCAGGTGAAATCAAAGTGGACTTTCCCCAACAACCTTGCCCCACTCCTCCACGCCACCCCTTTCGTCCACGCAAAGTGGTACGGTCCATCGCAGAGTTGCGGGCAATGGGACCGTGTGGCCAATCACATGCGAGCTTTGCAGTCACGTGGGGCTAACCGAGCTAATTCGACGCGACCGCCGCGAGAGAGCGGCAAAGCTTCCGTTACGTCGCGTCCGATTGGTTCGACGGGCACCATGCGATCGCTCCGCTGGCGTGCGTTTGGCCACCTACCGCGCTGTGTGCCGCGGAGATATTTTCATGGTTGCTGTGTTGTAGAAAGTTTGGAACGATTTGGCGTGATTGGCCAGGGGGGCGGGGAGAAAAATATTTAACTCCGGACAGATGTTCTGGGTTACCGATGAGACCGTACTTACAAAACAATAACGATGAAATATCTCGAACGACGCATTCGATTCATGAAACGTGCGTGCGCGTCGCACGTTTAAATAATGATTCCGAGCTTCTCGCTCGTCGAGGGTCAGCGACTCTGTGGCTCTTGGCGACCCCGAAACACGTCGGCAAGTAAACCAATCGACAATAGAGACGTGACGGTAATTGTTTTCACAGCATTATTTACATAATTGCATTGTTTTATCCGGATCATTCATCTTCTCCCCCACCTCAGCCATACCCCGGATGATTGAGAGGTTGACTCTCTCCCTACCTACCTGTAATTTCAGCCACATTTGTACCAGTCAACAACCTCGTACGTCCAACATTTCGCTTGCTTTTACGTGTAATTTCACGATTAATGTGCAACTGTGAAACTGCTTAGGGATTGCTCGTAATTGTCACGGGTTACTTTTGTTTCGCGAAATCGCCTTTACGCACCCTCGCAAAGGCTCAATTAAATCGTCGATTCTCGCTTGAAGAGTTACGAACATTCTAGTGCCTCGGGGTGTCACTGAAAACAAAATATGAATACAAATTTTGGAGTTCATATCTCATCGAACTGTCAGAAACTCCATTATCAGTCTAAACTGCAATGCGATGTGGGTTTATATAGCGTCTAAATACGACCACATCTCAAGATGCTGTATCAAATGTGGGCATGTTTATTTTGTAGGGAAAAAGATGCAGTTGGTTCTAGGCAGAGAAAGGGAATCGGGTCTTGAGTTTCAACTTGAACAGGGCAGGGAGAGTCTGTGTGAAGTCTTGAGTATTTGTGCGCGTCCGCGTGTCTCGGCGAATTGCATAAATCTATGAGTCTGTGTGAATCTATGGGTATCAATTCTGTGGGGCCTATTTTTGCGTGAGTCTACGTGTCTCTGTGAATTGTCGTATGAGTCTACGGGTCTCTAAGTGAATTGCTCAGCGACAGCACCTCAACAACAAGAACGGTCATCCTTGCACCAATTGGTTCTGAGTGGTGCCTCCCATCTGACTGGCCACCATCGATGATCCAAATTCAGTTGGTCGCCGAGTTCACTTTAAATTTCCATCCACAAAGTGCGCTTCTCAGCACCAATCGCCAAAAAAAAACGACATCAGTTGCCTTTCAGAGTGCATTTCACAAGAAATCGCACACGGTGCGTTGCTTAAACACAACGAACGAACGCTTATCTTGGGGATAAGAGACGTTCCTAGGCTAAGCCCAATTTGGGGGAGAGGTCACGACCCCGAGGTTGGGAACTACTGGAGATATCGTCCGTGTGTCAGTCCATCCGTCCAACGATTTTGACTTTGCATTTCCCCCGTGAGCGTCGCTACATCCATTGGCCGTGGTTCACTTCGCGCCAAGCGCTTCGCGTTCACGAATGATTTGTAAAGAATTCTTACGGATTAATAAAGCGATAAAATACTTGACGTGAAATATTCGCAAAGTTGTCTCTTCCTGGGTGGTTATTTGTGGATTAGTAATTTACTCAAGATTTCGTCTGTGTGTCTGACTTGGATCGGGATGCCGACGATGACAGTGGTTCTAAAAATGACGATAAATCAAGACGGACACACAACTAAACGCACCTATATATACACAATGGCACGAAGTGACGGTGACGTCACCACTGATGCGCTCGTGCCAGGCACGGTGCACTTGGAGGCCGAGCGAAGTGTTGAACGGCTCCCTGCCAGCAGGTTACGGGACCGAGCCGGACTTTACAGGTTAACTGACCGAGATGATTGGCAAATGCTCCCCGCTGCTGGCAAAATGAAGGCTTCCCCCCCCGCCACTCCACAATCCACCACCATGCCCCTTTCGATGTCATGATGCCTCGCTCCTTCACGCCAGATGCTCTTTACCGCTCCATCTCCTCTCACAACAAGGGTACAGCGATTCCCTCCTTTAACACGGCGGATGTGTTCCTGGAAAGTGCCGCATTAAGTGAGGAATTGCCGAGTCGCTGGCTCACGTTTGCGCTGTTAATTCAGCCTGCAGTCCGTCCCATGTCGGGACAGAAAACTGAGATGAGGGTACGCCGCCACCACCACCGTACCCTCATCATTCCGCGTACTGTATCGTACCGCTCAGCCACACAACTCAAGAAGTTCGTTGTCGACTGCTCAGAAAGCGCATTACAATGGGAGCGTCCCGCGTTATAACGGACGCTTTCTACGCTGTGCGAAGTGTTCCCTTATGGAAGAACCAACCTCGTCACAGCGACAACGTGTTAAGATTGTGTGAACACGTGATAGGCGAGGACTTACCGTACACAACCAAACGCAAATATTTTTGGGGACGCGGGAAAACACCGACCCCGTGGATCCTCGTTTCTGGCCGTTGTGTTTATTTAAATATCACACTTTGCATTTTGATTATCCCTGAAAAATCAAGTACGATATTAAAACGGGTCAGTCACAACCAAAAGAGTCCACGTTAAGCAGACGTTGGTCCTTGCCAAATATACAAATGTCAGTAATAAAATAATGGTACCTGAAGCTCTGTATCAAACTTTGTAACTGTTGTACAACCTGTTCTGTATCCTTGAACACGATGTCACATCATCATCAGCAGCAGCAGTAGCAGCAGCCTGAGCTATCCGCTGCTGGATAACGTCCTTCCCAGCACCGCATTGGTCATGGGGCTTGCTTGACCATACTTCACCACGCTGGTCAGTGCGGGTGAGTGAAGGGGGAGGCGCCCGGCATCTCGCCACTGATATCAGTCGCAGGCAGGAATCGAACTCGGGACTGCTGGTTTACTAGTGCAGTGCAGTAACCACTGTGCTAAGCCGTATGCCGATATGAATACAGCCACAGAGCCCCTATAGTCACAGTGTCAACGCGTCCTTCCAATAGGCCCAATGACAATTATCCGTGAACTGCGTTGACATTTCGAGATGCGCACGGTGCAATTCACGAACGCGGAATAGCAACAGCAACAACGAAAACCTTGACACTTTCATATTGATAACCGGAGGCCAAGAAAATATTCCGGATATAAATTATCCCCCAAGTATCGTTTTTTTTTATCGGCGCTTGATAATTAACATTAAACGGTAACAAAAAAGAAATCCTTTACATGTCCATATTTTTGTTATGGGCGCAGACACCCCGACAGCATTCCACCAACAGTGGATACAAAACATGTTTTTATTAACAGATGGCGGCCCTTTCACAGGGCGTTCATGGAATGTGCGGTGGTGGTGGTGATGATGGTGGTGGTGATGGTGGTGGTGATGGTGGTGGTGATGATGGTGGTGGTGGTGATGATGATGGTGGTGGTGGTGGTGGTGATGGTGGTGGTGATGATGGTGGTGATGATGGTGGTGGTGGTGACGACGATGATGGTGGTGGTGGTGATGGTGGTGGTGGTGGTGGTGGTGATGGTGGTGATGGTGGTGGTGAGTGTAATCTATCAGGTCGCCCTCTGCCCTGGTTTTTCTCAGGATCGTCATCTTGTGCAGGAGGTAGCTGTTTGTCCTGGGGAATCTGTCAAACTTCCGAGGACATTGAAAGTCGCTGTGGTTTTTTAGTGAGTTTGAGTCGTGATAAAGTTAAGAATACACCCCTCAAGGCAATGCATTCACATGCAGTGCTCTCGCCATTTTGGTAATGACATTCGCGTTCGCTTCACGTGACAGACTCGACGTGGACCTAGCCTGGCACAACCACCGTGTCGACATTACTGACACTTAGTGGCAAATGTCGGCTGTTGTTGATGGCGAGTGGTTATGACAGTGATGGTTGTGCTGGTGGTGAGGAGGGTTATGTCCCATGTGGATGATGATGATGATGAGAGGAATGCCCCCACCACCCGGCCCATATGATCCGATTGTTTGATTCAAGTCGCGATTCGTTCAATGTGCCGACATCTCTTTTAAACAGTGGAGTTGTAGCGTGTCGAATGTCAGCATTAGAGGCACGACTTTACTCACATGCACGCGATCAGATGCGTGCGTCTTCAGTTTAAGCATAACAATTATTAGGTGAATTACGATGCCCCTGGTGGTGGTGTCATCCATGGCGATTTTAATTTTGTAGAAACCACGCTAACAATGACAATGAAGGTGATGATGGTGATAACGATCCTGCCGATAACGGTGACGACGACGATGGCATCATCGTGCTGGGTGATGACGTTGATGATGATTCTGCTCATCATGATGGCGGATCAGCTGATTCTGCCACTGACGATTGATGACATTGATTCCTTCATCACGACCGTCCACTCGGCGTGGGCCAACAATGACATTTCTGCCGATGTTGAGGATGCTGCTGCCTCCTGCTAGGTGTGCCAACGATGATGATGTTCATCACAATCATAGTAATAATGATGATGATGATACTAACAATGACTTCCAAAAATAAAGATGCCGATGATGATATAGACAATGACAAAGTCGGCGACATCACACCTTCTCTCTCCATTAACATTGTCAACTGGGCAGGCCAACGATGAAGATGACGATGGTGGAGCTGCTCACGTTAATGGTGACATAGACGAAAACGAACAACAATGGAATGCCATCATTACCACCCTCTCTTCACTTATTCAGCTACCCAACTACAATGACAAAGTCACAATGCCAATAATAAAACTGCTGATGGCAAATAATTCTGACGAGTACAACGCCAATGTAACATAGGCCGGGGGTTCACACCCGGAGCGATCAGCTTCGCGAATCAGATCAGCAACTGCTCGAAACATCGCAACGGTAAATTGCCCGCGACTGCTTTGTCCACTTCTGAGCAAGTAGTTGCTCAAAAGTGCACGAGGATGTGTGAGTGGGTGTGGCTACATAGTAAGGCCACGCCCCTCACAGCAGAGCCCTGCCCCTTGTCTGGTGACCCCCCCTCCCACCCACCCGACCCTGGTCAGGATCGTTAAAGTTATGAATCGGTAACGCTCTGCACAGTTGCCTTAGATTCCGAGGCGCGGGAAATCCGAGCGGGAAGGCTCTACAAGTGAGTGAGTGTGTGTGGAGGAGGCCATCTCCACTGTGAGCAACCGGATGAGAAACCTCGCAACTGGCAAACAAGGACGCCCACGAACAAGCAATTCCGTTGCACGCAGCCAAGTTGCGAGCAAACGATTGCGCAGGCGCCGAGGACGCGGCTTAGCACCGACCTTCCACTACTTCCTCTGCCAGGTGTGCTGACGATAATGACGGCGATGACGATGATAACAGTCGTGAAGTATGTTGACATTACCAATGTCAAGTATTAAGGTGCTCATCGCGCTCATAATTCTAACCGTGACGACGACGACGACGACGACTTAACTAACACTGCCCCCCCCCCCCCCCCTTGATCACTTCTTCTGCTGACCGTGCCGCCCCGCGCGGTTGACGGCCGATGGCGGCGGTGGCCGGAACGTGGTGAGGCCGGGGGATACGGCGGCGGGGCTGTGGCCGGCGCCTTGGGCCGGCGTGGGGGACGGGGGGAGGGTGTCCTGCACCACGTCCGGCACGGCGAGCGCCGGCGGGAGGACCTGAGCGGAGCGCGGCGTCACCCAGCGCTGGCGGTGGAGCGCCACGTTGGAGGCGGAGGAGGCAGCGTGCGCACGGAAATCCCGCTTGTCCTAACGGCAGAGGAGGAGGAGGAGGGGCAAATTGACAATGGGTTTCACGAGAGTGGTGGCTATTGATTATTTTGGGATGGTGGCCCCCCACCCGCCCCCCCC
>CM025670.2:5300640-5314271 GCA_014621495.2 Entosphenus tridentatus | reverse complement strand
GGAACGGAGAGACACGCCGGAACGGAAAGACACGCCGCTCGGCACCGAGTCCCTCGTCCGAGCAAAGAGTGGGATTAGTGGGGAGCTTAGGTTAGGACAGGCCAAGGAGTTAAGCGGGTACCGGGACGGTCCACGGGAAGGACCAAGTGTAGAGGTACCTACCTCTGCTTTGATCCTGCGATCCTGTACGTGAGCGTGGTAGTTAATAAACTGGCAATAGCCCTTACGGAGAAGCTCGTCACCCACCGTGTGAGTTTACACCTCTACAAATGTATCGCACCGGGTTGAGACCCTCAACTCATGGCACTTGAGGACCCTGGTACACTGTGGTTGGGCGGCCGAGACCGGGACTAAAATCCTGGATTTGGGCGGTGAGGGTTCAGCGCCTTTGGAACTCTGTCCTCCTCGGCCACCCCATGACGATCAAGAGTTGAAACGAAGCCGACGACGATGAACGCACCCCGTTGAGTTCTTGCAGGGTTTTGAACAGTTCATCTTGCACCTTCTGAATGATCTCCTTGCTCTGAACACGGCGAAACACAACAATGACGGTGACGGTATTAAATAAAATAAAAGTAATCATCAACAGCACGTAATAATAATAATAATAACAGGGTTTTCCCCTTTTTTTCTGGCGACAAAACTGAGACCTTTTGCAAGGAATCATGTCTGCATTAACCACAAAACTTGCAGTCAGAATACAAGGGTGGGGGGGGAGGGAAACCCCTGTCAAAACACATCTCTCTTCGGCATACCTCAGCAACTATTTTCGCTGCGGTGGTCCCCACCTGATGAAGGACGCTTGTGTTGCGTCCGAAACGTCGTGTTTTAATTTAGTTGTTTTCACTTTTTTATTTTAATTTGTATCTTTTATTTGAAATTTTTATTTTATTATTATTATTTTCACCTATGTGACTTTACCGAAAGAAGCAAAGAGTATAAATCCTTGCAGTCACGAAAACTTCAAATCTAGATGATCACCATGTCGATGACGATGACAATAATACCCTTGACCATGATGATGCAGTCAATTAAAATAACTATTATGATGACCCTGATGACGATGAAAACAACAATGATGACGACGACGATGATGACGTTGAAGATAATGTTGTGTTATCGTTAGGACCGAGACAAAGATGATGACAAGGCTGACGCCGAAGACGTCGACGATAATGACCGCGATGATGACCGTGTGTCAATCAGAGGTCGCAAACGGGTTTTGATTCCTTACCCGTACCCGGCCGCACCAGGGTCGCAAATGGGTACCCGTACCCGGCCGGGTACGGGTACCCGTTCACTACCTGTACTCGTAGCCTACCCGAAATGAGTGACAAACGGTTACTCACCGGTGACTCACGGCCTACCCGTACCCGTACCCGGCCGCACCAGGGTCACAAACGGCTGCCGGGTACGGGTAGCCGGGTATCGGGTAGGGTACGGGTATCGGGTACCCGGTTGCGACCTCTGGTGTCAATGCTGCCGGTGACAATAAACAACAATGATGACGACGGTGTGGATGGAGCCGCCGCCGCCGCCGCCATCGTCATCATCCTGCCTTGCGAAGGAGGCGTGTCGAGTCCTCGTAGCTGTACGTGAGCCGGGGGACCACGGCGGAGTTGTACAACGTCGCCAGCTGCACGTGGTCCGCACTCTCGCGCTGAGCCTGCTCCAGCATCAGCTGCCAGCATGTGAGCGGCGTGGGCAGCCCACAGCCCTCGCTGCAGCAGCAGCAGCAGTAAGGATGAGAAAAGAACAAAAGCATAAGTGCCATTGCCATCGTCATGATTGTTCAGTTACTAAACAAATGGTTTATCACGTGGGAATTTATATCAGCCAAATACTCTAAACTAAACCCTCCTCCTCCTCACCACCTCCTCAACGCTCACCCCTAAGGAGAACACGCAAACTCCAAATATACAGGTGCCAGGGTCGGGACCGAACCCACGACCTCCTGTACACCAGGCAAAGTAGTTAACATCTCGCCACCGTGGCAATCATCATCATCAGCATCTCTTTACTGGCCATTTCCATCAGAGATGTGTAATGGAGGCCCAAAATAAGCCGAATAAAATCCTAGTTTTCCACGCTCATGCTCAACTCCTTATACGGGCAGAGGGCGGGGTGATCTGAGTAGTAGTTGGGGCTGGCAAGGGGGTGAGTGAGGCCTACGCGCAGGAGACGGGACCTACATCAGTACGAGTGAGGAAGAGGCTGCTCACTGTGTGGGCAGGGATAGTGACGGAGTGGGCGTGGCTATATACAAGTGGGCGAGGCTGACGGTGGGAGGGTGGGTGGGGCTAGCAGCTCGCCACAAGTCCCAGTGGAGCCGCCCAGACACGTGGGAGCATTGGGGGACTTGAAGAGAAAGCCGACGGAAAGGAAGGCTGAGAGAAGTCCAGAGGCGAGGAAGGGTTAAGGGGATCCCAGGAGCAGAGGTCGCAACTGGGTACCCGATACCCGTACCCTACCCGATACCCGGCTACCCGTACTTGGCCGTGTACGGGTACCCGTTTGCGACCCTGGTGCGGCCGGGTACGGGTACGGGTAGGCCGTGAGTCACCGGTGAGTAACCGTTTGTCACTCATTTCGGGTAGGGTACGGGTCCGGGTAGCGTATGGGTACCCATACCCGGCCGGGTATGGGTACGGGTACCCGTTTGCGACCCTGGTGCGGCCGGGTACGGGTACCCGTTTGTGACCCTGGTGCGGCCGGGTATGGGTACGGGTAAGGAATCAAAACCCGTTTGCGACCTCTGCCCAGGAGGGAGAGGGGGGCACCTCACCGGAGCAGGGTGTCGCGTGACCCCGGGCGCAGGCGGGCTGCGAACCGCTCGGCGAGGCGGTCGAGCGAGCGCGCGTACTCATTCTCGATGTCGGCGCGCCGACGCAGGAACTCGATGGAGTCGGAGAGCATGGCCAGGCGCAGGTCGGCGTGGTGCTCCAGCGTGTGCACGTGCTCCGCCAGGGACGACCGCAGATCTGGCACACGCGACAACGACAAAGATCCCCCCCACCCTGGTGAAGCCTCGACAGATTTTTTTTTAATTTAAAGCTTTCGTGACTGCAGGGATTCATCTTCTTGGTTCTTTCGGTAAAGTCGTCACGTAGAAGGGAATAATAAAAATAAAACATAATAAAATAATTCAGACGCTGTCTTCCCGACAGACCTGTTCTTCACCTGACGACGGCCGCTTGCGTTGTGGCCGAAACGTCGTGAGAATTATTTTATTATGTTTTATTTTTATTATTTTATTATTTCCCTTCTACGTGACTTTACCGAAAGACAGCTGTCTCAGGTGAAGAACAGGTCTGTTAGAAAGACAGCTGTCTTTCTAACAGACCTGTCTTTCTAACAGACCTGTTCTTCACCTGAGACAGCTGTCTTTCCGACAGACCTGTTCTTCACCTGAGGACGGCTGCTTGTGTTGTGGCCGAAACGTCGTGAGAATTATTTTATTATGTTTTATTATTTTATTATTTCCCTTCTACGTGACGACTTTACCGAAAGAACCAAGAAGACCTCGGCAGACTGTTGATGGGGAAAGTTGCCGTGTCGCCACCTATGGAGGCCGGCACGGCACACGAGGCGGTGGGTGGCCAGCATCGTGCAAAGGCCGCTTTTTTTTTCCATCCTAGTAGCGATGTTGACACATTTCACCAGGTAACTCATTTGAGGGTAAGCGGAGCGAATGGAGGGCCGGGACAGGTTCAGATCATCATCACTGGTGTTGCCCGAGGAGGAATTGAACTCGGGTCAACGGGTTAGTAGCGCAACACGCTAAGCACTCCCTACCGCGGCCCACAAGCACAACACGAGCACAAAGACAAAGATCCCCCGTGAAGCCTCAAGACTTTTGGGGAAAGTGCCGTCGGCAAGCACCAATGAAGGGCGGCACTGCACGAATATAAGTATTCAATAAACACAACACAGCTTCTTGGTTCTTTCGGTAAAGTCACGTAGAAGGGAAATAATAAAATAATAAAAATAATAAAACGCTGTCTTTCCGACAGACCTGTTCTTCACCTGAAAACGGCTGCTTGCGTTGTGGCTGAAACGTCGTGAGAATTATTTGATTATGTTTTATTTTTATTATTTCCCTTCTACGTGACTTTACCGAAAGAACCAAGAAGATGAATCCCTGCAGTCACGAAAGCTTTACATCGAAACACAACACAGCTTCTTCAAGCACCATGAAGTAGGGCCACTGCCTGAAACGTTGCCTCTTGTATATTTTCCATTTGAAGACGACACTGTTATTGACGAATGTGTTCAGTTGTTTGGTTATTTGTGCTTGTGCACCACTGCCAACAAAGCAGCGGCATAAGGGATGTTGTTATTCCAAGATATAGTTCAACCTATTCAGTTACGAGAATATATTTCCCCCTTTTTTCTGACAACAAAACAGTTGTTAGGATGTTAAAACACCAAACTGAAACCTTTTACAAGGAATCATGTCTGCATTAACCACAATACTTGTGGTCAGAATGCAAAAAAAAAGTACTCCGATAATATATGGCATTGTCTTTGAAACTGATTGGTCCACATCAGAGACAGCTTTCTTTTGAGCCTAGTCTCAAAACGGTGTTAGACCAGAGGAAGCCAAAAGGCGAACAGCTCAAAGACAATTGCACTATCAGAGTAATGAGGGCTCGGGGTGAGCATCTATATCATGGGACCTCCTTTGCCACTACCAAAATATGACAATAGGTTTTCCCCTTTTTTCTGGAAACAAAACAGGTGTAAAGACGTTAAAACACCAAACTGAAACCTTTTACAAGGAAGCATGTCTGCATTAACCACAATACTTGTGGTCAGAATGCAAACAAAAAACATTCCGATAATAATATCTGGCACTGTCTTTGAAACTGATTGAAACTGAAAGTTTGGTCTTTTCACATCTTAACACCCGTTTTGTTGCCAGAACAAAAAAGGCGAAAACCTCTTCTCATATTTGAAAGTACAACCGGCTGAATTAACAGTTTGCGTTGGAAAAAAAACGCGCAACAGTGAGTAGGCGTGGCCAACGGCACACTGCAGCCAATCACACGCGAGTGCTGGTGGGGGAGGGGCCTACGGCACACTACAGCCAATCACACGCGAGTGGTGGTGGGGGGAGGGGCCTATGGCACACTGCAGCCAATCACACGCGAGTGGTGGTGGGGGGAGGGGCCTACTGCACACTGCAGGTAATCACACGCGAGTGGTGGTGGGGGGAGTGGCCTACGGCACACTGCAGCCAATCACACGCGAGTGGTGGTGGGGGGAGTGGCCTACGGCACACTGCAGCCAATCACACGCGAGTGGGGGAGGGGCCACGCTGCCCTTTGAAAAAAGGTGCCCAAACCAGTTCTACTGGGGTGCATTCCGCAAAACAAGCGACAAGGCAAGATCAATGAAAAGTGTCAAAATACATATATATACCGTCTGGTCAGCAATCATGCCTGAAATTCCACCACTGATGTCCCCCCCCTATCCCATGTGTGCAGATACTACTGGCTCTATTCTATGTAGGGTGTGTGTAGGCATATATTGCAACAAAATACATTTTTATATGTTTTGTGGGGGTGGGGGGAGAGGGTCCACAATTGTTGGAACCCTGTTGGATCAACTTTTTACCTCCCACATCTGGAAGGCTGGCGGGTCCACTTTCTATAACTGTTTGATTCAGGTCTTTCTGAAAGGCTCTTATCATTTAGTTGTTTGTTGTAGTACAGAGTTAGGCTGATGGCCTTAATCTAAGTTGTCTTGTGGTTGTTGTTTGACTTGCATCCCACTGGGATTTTTGCACACAGCGTTGGTGTACGGTGCTTTTTTTCTGCAATATTTTGCTGTTTTTTCTTGGATTTTCTGTTTGCACTCAGTCACATAGTCACTTTAAGATATTTTTTTATTCATGTTTTTGTTTTTTGTTTGTTGCGGTTGCACCCGATTCAAGAGCCAAATGGCTCACAGGGCTAGACCTAATACATGAACTTGAACTTGACGGACAAAGGGGACAAACGGACCGTCGGGCTTTCATAATCTGCGTTGGCAGTGCTGCTCCAGCACAAATAACAATGGCTCGTCAATAGGTCGGCCAGAGAGACAGAGTGGATCGCAAGAGTTGGTGAGACCTTCAGGGTTGGCGGCCACTGCGCTC
The DNA here is from genome assembly GCA_014621495.2 of Entosphenus tridentatus. NCBI lineage: Eukaryota > Metazoa > Chordata > Hyperoartia > Petromyzontiformes > Petromyzontidae > Entosphenus > Entosphenus tridentatus. The sequence continues at coordinate 5,308,129 of CM025670.2, read as the reverse complement.
TGCTATGAGTTTGGCTTACCTCCCATTGCAGGCTGGCTTCGTTTCTTTGTTCATTTGACAACTGCTTACAACAGGCGTTGTTCTATGTTGAAACGACTCAACATCGCCAACACAGGCGCAAAGGCGGTGCGCTGTAAACCGAAGAATTGAAAATAAACTGCAAATTGCAATTTAAGGGGGAAGACAGAGGGGTTGGCTGATGAGTTTCAGAGTCTAGCAGTGGGGGAGTTTGATGGAGGAGTGTGATGGAGAAGGAGGGTGATGGAGAAGGAGTGTGATGGGTTCCAAGAGTTTGGCAGTCAGGAGTGAGAAGGAAGAGGTAAAGTGATTTCGCCGTAGGGCTTTGCAAAGAAAGAGATGCATTCAGAGCACTGTGTGTGTCTGTTGAACTTCTTTCGCACAGTACGTAGCCAACCGCGCTAATCGTAGGTGCGGGGGGGAGGAAATCATCTAAACACAACAAGCAGTTCTAAAGAAATGAGTTTTAAATCTTGACTTGAAAGTGCACAGCTCCAGTGGTTTGCTAATATCGCAATGAAGAGCTTTCCAGACGGCCGAAGATGCGCTTCTAAAAGCGCGCGATGCGGTGAACGTCTTTCAGAGGTCGCAAACGGGTTTTGATTCCTTACCCGTACCCCTACCCGGCCGCACCAGGGTCGAAAACGGGTAGCTGTACCCTACCCGATACCCAGCTACTCGTACCCGGCCGGGTATCGGGTAGGGTACGGGTATCGGGTACCCGATTGCGACCTCTGGGATGAAGCCATGTTGCAGGCGCGGGTGGGTTCATTCTAGGAACTCGAATTGTGAGAAGAGACAAGACGTTGAGAAATGAGTGACAAACGGTGACTCACGGCCTACCCGTACCCGTACCCGGCCGCACCGGGTACGGGTAGCCGGGTATCGGGTAGGGTACGGGTATCGGGTACCCGGTTGCGACCTCTGCCGTCTTTGTTCGATGACAATCCAAAAGCCGCTGCTGTGAGGATGAGAACTGATTGTATGGTGGAGGTAATAGGGTATACATTGGTTAAAGGTTAGAATGACGGTGACGTTTGGGGGCTGGTGCTGTGGTAACAGGATTAATGTGACTGCGAGGTGTGTAATGCATGTCCGGGGTGAAGGGTTAGAATGTAGGTGTGATTCAGTGGTGGTGGTGGCGGCCTTGGGACACCTGTGGAGTCACGACACTTACAAAAGCAAGACCTACATTACAACGCACACTCAAGAAAAATACAGACCAACGTTTTTCACTATAAATCCTTTATATGCGTGGCGGCTAGAGTCCTCTCGTCCTCTGGCTTGAGATGGCTGCCACCTATGGGTCAGATGATTGCCTGCCACCATTAATCAATTGGTAATTAAATATAAAAAAAATTGCCTAAAAAGTGTAAAATTTTTGAAAAATAATTTCACGAAAATAAATTGTCACGCACAACGAGTCTGTGTGCAAAATGTCAGCTCGATTGGATCACGGGAAGTGGGTTAAAAAACGACCGAAAGATTTGCACGGTCGTAAGCGCGCAAGCAAGCAAGCAAGAGAACTTAATATAAAGGATTTAAAAATGGAACAGACGCTTTGAGATTTTAGGAAGTATTGATGTGAATATGAATGAGGGAAACAGACAGAGTGACGCTCTTTCGCTAAAGTAACTATTTATCTTCAAAATTTTACTCGCAGAAGTAAAGACGTACAAGTTGATGCTGACACCATGAAGCATCTGAGATTGTATTGATGACATTGTCATTATAATGTCCAATGGGGGCATGAATAGCAGGAAGTGTTAAAATGACATAGAGGCAAGGTTTGCAAAATAACGCAAAGAGATTTGTGGAACTCCAACTTCCTCTTGGCTGCGACGTGGTTAGGAAATGGCAGGGCAGAATGTGGGTTAATTAACTCGTTTGTGCGATCATTTGAACATTATGCCTTTTGTGTTTGTGCTGGATTTTCTCCAGGTTCGCTGGTTGCCAGCCACGTGCAAAACACTCCTCTGTCAAAAAATAAATTGGCCAAACATCCAAAATGTAGCAGGACACTTCTGAAAAATCATTGGTGTCATGGTGAGCCTTTCCTTTACATGTAAACATTCGCAATCTCTACATTTTGACCAATCATAAGGCATGTGATGCGTGTAGAACGTTACGGTTAGGATTAGGGAGAGGGCTGTAAATTGACAGCGCGGGTTAGAAGGATTACGGTGCTGGGTTATGCTAAAGGGTTGTGTTACAATGAATGTGACAAGATAATATTACACCTGTGTTTGGTGCGGCGGTGCAGTGGTTTTGCGCTACAGCATTCACCACTGATGTTAGCTGCGGCTAACATGTTAGCTGCGGCTAACATCAGTGGTGAGTGATATGCCGGTCCTGGACACTCTCAATTCACCAAGCTGCACTGACCAGCATGGTGAGATATGTCCAAACAACCCCAACGAAATATACAGCTTGCAGAGAGGCCTTCATCCAGCAGTGGATGTATCGTGGCTGATGACAATAGTTCTCATAAGGATGTCCTCCCACTGTTCTGTATGGGTTTCTTCTGGGTTCTACTATTTTCTTCTCATCAGTAATAAAAACCCCACCAAGTCACCTGAAACTTACTCAATTAGGATCAGAGGTTGCAACATCGGCCCATACTGCAAAAACTTGGCAGAACCCTCCTGAATAAGAGTCTTGAGACAAAGCGAGGCTTTCCTGCGTAAACAAGCATACTCATGCACGGTAGGGTAAAGGTCAAGATTAAGGTACCAGATTACAGCACCCGCGAGTGTGAATTAGGGGTGAAGGTGTGTCTGGGTGACAGGCAGGCACAGCCAGACCGACTGTACGCAAGCCCAACTTCGCCTAACCTCAAGCAAGCCCGTAGAAGTGTCCAACACCTGAGCTAGCAGTTGCCTTCAGCTTGGCTGCATGCAACCAAATCGCTTGTATAGGGACGACTCTAAATGCCAGTTTTGATCGGTTACTCATTTGCTTGAATTTTTCTGGAAGCCTTCGCAGTTTTTTCCTGGATTTTTCTGTTTGCGCATAGTCACATAGTCACTTCAAGATGTTTTCTTGTTCATGTTTTTTGTTTTTTGCGGTTGCGGTTGCAACCGATTCAAGAGCCGAATGGCTCACAGGGCTATACCTAATACATGAAACTGAAACTGGTTCACGCACTGCGCCTCTCGTCACGTGCACTACGCACAACCACTCAAAGGAGTTGGCCAAACATCCAAATGTAGGGCGACAGAGCTTGGGCGATTGTTGGCGCCAGTTCTGGCCGTCTTCCCGCTCTGGTTTCCCGCGCCTCGGAATCTAAGGCAACTGTGCAGAGCGTTACCAGTTCATAACTTTAACGATCCTGACCAGGGTGGGGGTGGGGGCAGAGGTCGCAACCGGGTTGCGACCTCTGCGGCCGGGTAAGGGTAGGCCGTGAGTCACTGGTGAGTCACCGTTGTCACTCATTTCCCAACGTCTTGGCTCTTCTCACAATTCAAGTTCCTAGAATCAACCCACCCGCGCCTGCAACATGGCTTCATCCCAGAGGTACGGGTAGGGTACGGGTACGGCCGGGTACGAGTACGGGTACCCGTTTGCGACCCTGGTGCGGCCGGGTACGGGTACGAAATCAAAACCCGTTTGCGACCTCTGGGTGGAGGTCACCAGACGATGGGCGTGGCTCTGTTGCGAGGGGCGTGGCCATGCACTGTAACCACACCCACTCACGGTCATCGTTGCGCAACTATTAGCTCAGATGGGGGCAAAGCAGTCACGACGATCGAGTTGTGTGGATCGAGTTGCGTGGTTTCACGGGCAGATCTGGTTGCGAAACCGGTCGGATTCGCCGTATGACCATCAGATCTTGAAAGCTAAGCAAGTTTGAGCCTGGATAGTGCTTGGATGGCAGACCAACAAGTATGCGCAGTAGGTAGGGATTGTAAGTGCAGCAAAAATAAAATGTTTATACACGGATTCAGTTCTGGGTCTCCTCTCCCGCACTCTGCACCAACCAACACGAACCAGGTTGGTGAAGTATGGTCAAGTCATCCTCAATCCCTGCACGGCAAGGAGTGGGCCCTCATCCCTTGAACCAATTTTCTCCTTGCACGCAGACCCACAAACTTACACAAAAGTCCCATAGGTCTCCAGGTTTCCATAGTTTATACAACGCGTACAAATTAATTGTGCCTAGGAATGTAGTGTTTGTCTCTTAAGAGGTTCAAACTTGACTGAGGACTGGGGGGGGGGGGGGGATTTGGCAGACGACCATCCGACTGACCCTCAAAATAACTAACATCATAACTCTTCATCGTATTTTTTTACATACTAATGACGCCCGCTTGTGTTGCGATCGAAACGTCGTAGTTTTTTGTTATTTTCTTTGAACCTATCTACGTGACTTTACCGAAAGACCCAAAGAATATGAATATAAAATAAAGGCCATTGCCTGAAACGTTGCCCATTATGTGTTGAGTTTTATCAGTTAAATGTGCTTGTGCACGCCTACCCATCTGCCAATGCAGCTGCATCACCAAACAATTGGTTTAACATCAAATACAGACACAGATCCACCACACAATATTTGCTGCGCAACGCATTACGAGCATGTGTACAATACTGATTTTTTTTTGCGCAGAACAGAATCCCAAAGTTTAGATGGAGTTGTTCTTGGCAATAACATCTCGTAAACCAACCGCATTTGTTTAACAAGCTTGACTCTGCTGATGAAATTCGTAAGGTTGAAACCGGACCCTGAGTTTCGCTCGCTTAAATAAATGCCATTGAATGATATCGGTCTGCAAATCCCAATCGACCGTGATGGAACAAAACAATACTTTTGTTGTTACGTGTAGAGAAAGAGCTGTATTTTGCTCAAACAGTCTGTTCTCCTATAACGCTTTTTCACAACACGAATTGGATATGACGTGATCAATGTATGAGAGGACACGTTTTGTCACAACGCGGATGCCAATTGGATATAACGCGACTGAGTGAATGGAACTACGTTGCACAAATGCACATAAGCAGAAGTGCGGCTGCCAAGGTGGGATGCTGCTGGATGCTTCGAGATGCTATCCTGCAAACGCATCTAACGTGTTATCTCGGACTGCACTTTACCCTACGTTATATATGTTACTTATTATAACGCAATTTTTTCCCAAAACGGGTGTTCTTCAACTACTATACCGCGCTTTCGGAGAGAACAGATTGTACTTTATACCATTGGAACCTCATTTGCCAGTAAAAAATATGATGGTTTTTTTAACCCTTTTATCTGGCAACAAAACTGACACCTTTTTTTACAAGGAGTCATGTTTGCATAGACCACAATACCTGCAGTCATAATGCAAACAAAAACCACAACTCTGATAATGATATGCACTGTCCTTGAAGTTGATTGGTCCACACCCGAGACAGCTTTCCTTAGAGCCTAGTCTCACATGGTGTTGGACCAGATGACGCCAAAAGGCGCACAACTCAAAGACAATGCACCATCAGAGTATGAGAGCTCGGGGTAAGAATTTACACCATTCGAACCTCATTTGCCAGTAAAAAATATGATACATTTTTTTTACCCTCTTATCTGGCAACAAAACTGACACCTTTTTTACAAGGAGTCATGTTTGCATAGACCACAATACCTGCAGACATAATGCAAACAAAAACCACAACTCTGATAATGTATGCATAGTCCTTGAAGTTGATTGGTCCACACCCGAGACAGCTTTCCTTAGAGCCTAGTCTCACATGGTGTTGGACCAGATGACGCCACAAGGCGCACTTTGTTTGAGGGCAACGGTGGCTGATGGCCTCTGTGCCCCACCATGGCCCTGCAAGTCCCGATAACAGCGACGAGGAGCAGGAGGGAGCTTCGCTACTTCCCTGTGTCGCATTGCCAATTTTTATTTTTTACGCACACACTGTAAGCGATCGCTTCACCCGTATTCACACGAGAGCGCGTTTTCGCCATCACGCGGTTCCTTCCAAGTAGGGAACACATTTTCGCATAACGCGGAATGAGGTACTTACAATGCGGAAGGCGCACCCCCCATTATAACGCGGTTTCTGAGTAGTTGATGGTGAACTAATTTCTTGAACTGCATCGCTGAACGGTATGATACAGCACGTGGAATGATACAGTAACACGGCGGCATACTCTCGGCTATTTGTTTCCGACATCTCACTGTGTGTGCGCAGTACATTGCATCTCGGAAAACTTTATCGTCACATTATTTTTCGCTGAACGCATTTTGTCGCTCACCGTGGCACCCTTCAGGAACGCATCTACCGCGTTAAACGAGGACTTGCTGTATTTAAAAAAATAACTGCTGCCGAATTCAATCGGAAAATAAGACGCTCTGATACGTAAGACGCACCCCCCAAACTCATGCTCGCCGTTCAAAAAAGTTACACAAAGATGGTCACACACAAACACACACAGGACCGTACAATGGATTATAGGAGCTGCCCCCCACCCCCCTCTCGACACGTGATGTAAACTAAGGGGGGGAGGAGGGCAGGGAAGGGAAACGCGTTTTATCATCCGAAAGATGCGATAACGTTTTTTGTTTGTTAACGGTTCTGTGGCATCCAAACTCGGCAGCGTTGTGTCAGCACGCCGTTGCCCACTTTAAAACTGCATGTGGCAGCAGCAGTGTGGGTGAAATTTAAATTTCCAATCTGTAAAAAATGTTTCGTGTTCCTTTCGTAACCACCACTTGCACTCAAGAAGTCGTGTTGTAAGTGACCAAATGATTTCCAGCTCAAATAGACATCGTGGGGGGTACTTATGTCCTGTTTACAGCTTTGAGCAGGATATGGACTTTCTATATTCCTACGGCAGGGGAAATTCTATCCATAGAACAACTACCGTTGACTTCGACACAAGCTGGTACCTATTTTATCGACCCCGGAGGAGTAATGGGCCGAGTCAACCTCCAACCAGGATTTGCAATCTTTCAATTGGGCCCAGTCATGTTCCGAGCCGGAATTTCCTTTTGGAACTCTAAAACATCTTGTGATACGATTCAATTGTTACGCTAAGTAAATATAAATTTGTCGCTGTTATCATTGCTGATATGGGTGCTAATGACGACGACCGCGGTGGTGGTGGCATGACGAGACAACATCCAGCGGTGGATAAACCGCATTTAACAACGATGATGATGAATTCTAGATTTGAAGCTTTCGTGACTGCAAGGATTCACACTCTTAGGCTTTTTCGGTAAAGTCACGTAGGTCAAAAATAAAAATAAAATTAATAGAAGTAATAATATGAAAAATGTATTTATTCTTTATTTTGTTAAAAATAATAAAATTAATAGAAATAAAAATAGAAATAAATGATTTATTATTTTATAAAAAAAATAGAATAGAAATAAATGATTTATTATTTATTTTCATAAAATTTTTAAAATAATAGAAATAAAATATTTATTATTTTATTTTTATTAAAAAAATTCTTAATATAAGTAATAATAGAAATAAATGTTTTATATTT